>RJWM01036803.1:0-18044 GCA_004363535.1 Dasyprocta punctata
ATCTGAGAGAGAGATTCCAGGTTCCTGTGTTTAGTGAGCCAAGAATTGCAAATGCACACCCAATAGTAAAAGAAAAAGCAGCTATGTTTATTGGAATTAATGGGAAGATGTGCTCAGAGTGGGTCTATGCCAACAGAAATAAAAAGATGGCACAAATGGAAAAGTGGCACCAGAACAGCTAGGGAATAGGAAGAATGAATATAAATCAGGCCTTTGGATTTTAAAAGGTGTGCACCCTACCCCAGATACCCTTCACTGGAGCCCTCTGAATCTGATTGACAGGGTGCTGAGTCATCTTAGTGGTTCCTAGTATACACGACCCTCCCAGAGTTCACTCTGTTGTAATCACAGATGTGAGATGTGGTCTGTATGTATGAATATTTAACAGAATTTGAATGGGGAAAAGGTTACTGAACTTGAAACCATGGGGTCTAACACACATTATCTTAGCTACTTTTCTCTGGTTGCTGAGACAAAATACTTGACTCCCAAAATGGAGGAAGGAAAGGTTTATTTAGCTTACAGTTTTTGGAGGTTTCAGTCCATACTCAGCTGGCTCCAAGGCAGGGTGGCGTGGCTGAGGGTCAACTGTTCATGGCAGCTGTGGCAGATACCAGAAGTGACCAGAACAAAAGGGCCAAAAAGGGAAAAGTACGCCTCCTTTCCTCCCTTATATTGTATGATACCTGGGTGGGTGCAGCACTCACACCTCCAATCCCAGTTTTAGACAATGAACCAATCACAAACGCTAGACTCAGCCACCTTTGAAAGGTTCACCCCCCATGACCACATGAAGCTTTGGGGGACATTTAAACATTAACCATAAAACACATGTTTAGAATTTCCTGGGGGTTTGTTGTTTTTATTTGTTTCTCTTAGGAAAATGGAAGGAGGTTTAGCCCTGGAGTGTGGCCAAAATTCAGGTGGATGGATAAGGAGTGGTCTCCCAGTCCCAGGTGGGCTACCTGTACTGCCTTGATCTTGTATTATAGATGCACTTATTCCTTTTTTTTCCTCTAAAAAATGAATTACAGGTATTTAAAAGGTATCTTGTTTCTACTTATTTCTCATTCATTTTTTTGTTACCCTTATCCCAATATTTCTTCATAAAAATTTTCCTAAGTTATCTGCTAACACCAGAACTGATTCATTTAAGAGAGAATGACTTATTGGTTATTTGTACTTCTTTTCTGAGGTGCCTATTTATTTCACTTGCCTATTTTTTGATTAGGTCTTTTACTTTGTAGCATCTGTTGTTTTGAATTCTTCATGTATTCTAGATATTAGTCTGCTGTCTGAGGAATAGCTGGCAAGATTTTTTCCTATTCAATAGGTTGTCTTTTTATTCTGTTGCTTGATGAATACATGAAGAAATGTTCAGCATCTCTGACCATTAGGAAAATTGAAACAGAATGGCCATCATCAAGAAATCAAATACTGGAGGGGCTGAGGGGGAAAAGGAACTCTTTGACATTGTTAGTGGGTTGTAGATTAGTACAATTACTATGGAAATCACTATGGAGAGTCTTCAGAAACCTAAAAATAAAAATTCCATTCAATCCAGCTATTCTCTAGGTACCTGTGGAAGACCACCCGGACACTCTTGTTGAAAGAGGAGCAATTGTCTCCATTTTGGCTACACCTGGCCATATTTCCATGTATTGATATGTGCAGAGGTGGCTAGGTTTTGTCTTTATTGCCTCAATTGGTTTTAAGCAATGCAAATGGGTCTAGTAAAGGTGTTGATGTGCAGTCATTAAAGCAATGTGACAGGTCAGTGGTGCTCTGCCTATAGCTCCCAAGTAATATGTGTGAGTTAAGCTGAGTGCCATCACACTGTAGGCTGAGAATGAGCCTCATGAAAAGGGGCTATGACTTCTCAGGGTTGAAACTTACACATCAAAACTGAAGCACTGACCTCAAAACACTAGCTACTGCTCCAATCTGTGACATGCAGATGACTCTTTCTGCATATCTTTCTCTGCATATCACAGAGGTGATTTCAGGACTCCTATCTAGCCCAGCTCACAGCACACTCTGCTTCCCACTACTCTCACAGTCGCTCATTTTTGAGCCACTCCCCTCTTCACCAATTAATAAAATCTGGATTCTGCCCTGGGTCAAGGCCTTTGTTCTGGTTAACCACCTTTCTTAGGACCCCCTTGGCTGCCCACAACTATGAAAATGCCTTAGTGTCTTTATTCTTGCCATGTGTTGCACTGGAAGTGGTAGACTGGAATGAACTTATTAGAATTTCAATAAGTTTTCCATGAGATTACAAATGCGAACTTTTTTGAACCATAATGAGGTGCAGAAGGGCTTTCTATAGGTAGCTTACTAAAAGAGTTAAAGACATCTTACTACAATAATACATGTATATCCATGTTTATAGCAGCATGATTCATTATAATTAGACTTTGGAAGCAGCCTATATATCCATCAGCAGATAAATACAGATTTTTAAAAAGTGTGGTACATACACACAATGGTTACCACTCTTCCGAAAAGGATAAACTGTGGCCATTTGTAGGAAAATGAATGCACCTTGAGACCATAATGTTAAGTGAACTAAATCAGACAGAAAAGCTTAAATATCACATAGTTTCTCTTACATGAGAAGCCCGAAATATAAATAAAGAGCAAGACAAAAGCTGGATAATAGGAAGTAGGGAGATATCTCTTTTGCAGAAGGGGAGGGGACCAAGAGATGGAGGGAAGGGGAAGGAGAGAGGGAAAAGGTGATTTAAAAAAATTAGGACGTTTTATGTACATGCACCAACTTCCCACAAGGAATGTAAACATTATATACTGCAAAAATGTATTAATAAAAAATGATTCGATTCATTGAGGCATAAGTTTTGTGCTAATAATTTTCTGGACAATGTTTCATGTCTATGTCTTGTGCCCTAAACAACTGCTGTGAATATAACAATATGCAATGTATTGATTATTGTTATTCTCAAAAAAATGAAAAAATAGAGAATGACTAAAAAGGTGCTTGGAAATTCTTCATACAAGGGTTTCTCTTTTGGTAAGGTTTTCAGGGGAGTAAGTAGCTATTTTTGTTGAGAAACTTTAAATGTTATTACTGCAAGTCATGTCTTTGGTGTTAATCAGTGTCTTAAACCACTCTCCTGCTGCTTTTACAGAAAACCACAGCCTGGGTAATTTATAAACAATAGGAGTTAATTTCCTGTGGTTCTGGAGGTTGGGAAGCCCAGTCAAGGTGGAGGGCATGGCTTGCAAAAAAAAGCATGCTATTGGCAAGGTTGCTTTTGCTATAAAGTCACTCCTATGGAAGAACCCACTGTCCAGGCAAGGAGATTCGACTTAATCCAACTCTGAGGAAACAGTCCCAAGATCGAATCACCTCCTAAGAGCCTACCTCCTAATTCTGTCACAGTGGCAATGAAATTTCCATTGCAGTTTGAAGGTGTCTTGCTTACTTTTCTTTTGTTGCTGGGACAAAATGCCCGATACCCAAAGTGAAGGAAGGAAAGGTTTATTTAGCTCAGTTTGTGGAGGTTTCAGTCCATAATCAGCTAGCTCCAAGGCAGGGTGGCATAGCACTGGAGGAACACTTCAAGGCAGCAGCTGAGCAAAAGCAGCCAGAGCAAAAGAGGGGAGAAGAGCAATTTGCTTTTCCTCCTTTATATTGTACACAGGCCACACCCCCTCCAGGGCCAGTGTAGGGCTCACAAAATCTCCTGCCCTGCTCTTGCACAGGATGAGGATGTTTATAAAGTAAGAACGCTGGCTCCCTGCTGAGTCTCTCAGTTAAACTTCTAAACTTCTCAAGTTGACACAATGTACCAACCATAACAGGAGGGCACCCTCACAGACAGCAGCCGGTTTGCCCAGTGAGGAATATACTGATTTCTTGCTGTGGGTTGGGGTGGGAAGGGAAGCTGTGGATCCGACTTGCAGAGCTTAGACTTCGGTGAGGAAAGAGGTGATGGTGGGCTGGACTCTGCCCCCCTCTTGTTTGTGCCTGGGCTCCCTCTTTTTTGGTCCTGTCCACAGCAACATGCTCCACCTTCTGGGTCACAGAGGGGGACGTGTTGCTGGTGGGCAGTGGGATCTGAAACTGCTTTTCTAGATTTTCAGCGGATCCCCGTTTTCAGCTACCTGCTACCTTTTATTTTATGATTCCACCCACTGTGAATTCCTGGGTTCTGAGTTGTCCGCTCCAGCCCTGACAGAACTGGCACCTGTCCCTGGTTGCTTAGTTAATCACCACTAGATTTGATTTCTGCTTTCACAAGTTTAGCCGACCTCTCTCTGCTGCCCCTCCTTCCATGGTCTCTGCCTTTTTGGGTTGATGTCTTATTATTTCTTTTCTGTCACTTTAGTGGAGACCTGGGGGGGAAGTGGAGACAACTGTGTCTGTGAATTCATTCCACCTGCATCAATTCCCATACAGGCAAAAGCCAGGGGGGTTGTCTGGCCCACGGTGGTCTCTCCTCCATCCTCACCCCATGTTGTGACCACTCCTTTGCCTCCTTGCTACCCATCACATTGCCAGTGACATAGTCTTGCCTTTCTCTTGGAGTTCAGAGGGAGAGGGAAGCAGTGGCTATGGGAGCCCCACTTTCAATGCAGAATCAGGGGTGGGGGCAGACGACACCACTCGGGGTCTAAGTGACCCAGAATGTGCCTGACTTTGACCAAGGAACACAGCAGTTACAGAAGCCTTTGTTAAAACTCCCAATGCCATAAGACGAAAAGACCTCAGAGGAAAAAAAATCCTGGGTGCCTATTTGAAAGAATAGCGCTGCTCTTCTTTGACTCTTTGTTTCCAAATCTGTTCTCTGACTATAATGGGGGAAAAGCAGCCCTGCGGGTGGAGGGACTGGAAAGCCTTGGCCTCCTGTGTTGAAATAAAGGTAGGATCAGCCTAGAGTGCTGTTAGCTGGGCTGAGTGGCCCTCCCCACCAGTCTAGTTTTCAGCTGGACAGTTTGGAAGACACAGGGTTCGCATCTTGGAATTGGGGTCCTGGCAGATCCTGTGTGGAATTCTGGGGGACTCTACTGGGCAGCTGCTGGGAGGCCTGCGGATCACTGGCAATGAACCAGCCAGGGAATGGGCCATTCCTGGATACAGAATGTGTTATTCAGTGATCAAAAGACGAGCAGGGGCATGAGAAGCAGGCCTCAGATTCTGTGTAGGGAGTTATTTAAAATTCCCCCTCTTCCTCACACTCTGAATGCAACCAAAGACATTTGGAACTTGGCCCACGCTGATGGTCTCGTAGGTGACAGTGGAATCCAGGCCACCCGAAATCAATGAATCACTAATGAGGCACAACTGGCTGTTGGAACTTGTCTCCAGAATTGTGGCACTGCCAGTTGGGTAAATATTCTTTGTCTAAATGCACTCATATTAATGTGAAAGGCATTTCCTTCCCAGGGAGGATGCTCTTTATAAAGCTGTTCGTTGAGTTCACACTTGGAGGCTGGGAAACTGGAACTGTTTAGGCCTCGGGAGGGTCTTGTAGTGGGAACAGCGTGTGATGTCTGAGTGTCCTCTTGCAGCCGTAACCCAGCCCCAGGCTCTGAGTCAAGATCTGAAGGGGAAAGGACAGGCACTGGGGGTAACTCAGGCTGTGGAGGTGGGAAGATGAAGTCTGGTGGGGCGGACATATTGGAGAGGGTTGGGAGAGGTAGTGGATAGAAAAGTGACCCTGAAAAGATACATCAAGATCCCAGAATACAATCATCCTGGATTTAGGGTGGGAATCTTTGGTAATCATTACCCTGATATTAGTAGCACATGATGGGATGAGGGTCTTTACAGGAAGCTATACCAGAAAGCTTGGTCAACTACCTCCTCAGAGAAAGACTTCAAATATGTGAACCCTGGGGGGAACACAATTCAGTCCACAGGACTCCCCAGCTGTGTTGCTGTCCCAGCTCTGTGCTGGCAGTTTAACAGCTGGAACCAGCGAGAGCCCTGCTGGCAAGCAGGAAAAACTGCTGCTGATTGAAGGGCAGTTTAACCTGGAGGACAGCGATCGTCCTGGGACTCCAAGAGGGACACACTTGCTTTGTGTTTAATGAGATTCAAAATGAAGAAGAATCCAATAGTCCAGATGGGGAGGGAGGCAGATGGGGCTGTCACTCACCAGATGGGTGAAACAGAGGCTGTGTGGACCCTGCACCCCCGCCACTTCTGTTGTTCTCATGTCCCCACCCTCTATTCATACATTGAAATTGTAACACTCCATCCCTCAGAATAAAACCGTATTTGGGGAGAAAACCTTTAAAGATGCAAGTACATCGACCAGGTCATTAGGAAGGGTTGTAATCCAGTGTGACTAATGTCCTGGTAAGGAGAAGTCAGAATGGAGAAAGGCCACAGGAAGACACAGAGAGAAGGTGGCCATCCACAAGCCGAGCAGAGAGGCCTCAGGGCTGACCCCCTTGATCTCTGCCTTGTAAACTCCAGGCTTGGGGGAAGATCAGTTCCTGCGGTGTAGGTCATCTGGTCTGTGGTGCTTTGATATGGCAGCCTGCTTTGATTTATGTACCTTCTCCAAGACCACTGCTTTAGGTAGCACCCATGTGTACACAGGCACCTGGCACTCAGACCGGCCCTCCTTATCCCCTGCTCTGTCAGCCTCAGAGAGGCACCAAGGCAGAGCGTGGGCTTCGCTGCCACCAGGTCACATTAGAATCCCTGTCCGCATCCTTTTAACTGCGGGATCTTGGGCAAGGTCCTTAACCTCTGTGAGTCTTGGTCATCCCCAGAACTAGAGGACATGAACTGTCCTCAACATCATGCAAATTAAATTAACTAAGATGTGCAAAAGGGTGTGATACACTCAGGCTTGGCCACTCTAGTGTCATCTCCAATTTTGTCTAGTATCGGGGATATTTGCCATACTTTGCAGCCCACACTGAGCAGCCCGCCTCTTTAGAGGAAATACCAAACTCTGTGGAGGTCGGGCCAAGTCTCCTACAGGGTGCAGAAAAACCCTGTCACTACTTGGCATCTGGAAGTGGAGCAGGCAGTGTGACTGGTTCAGCCAGAGTCTCCCATCCAGGCTGTGGGCTCTTAAGTGAATGACAAAGAAATCACAGAAGTGACAGTGGAGACAAGAGGGGTGGCAATGAGGGCCAACGTCCTGGTGGTGAGTGTCCACTGGATAATGTCACTGGTGGTGTTCTGAGCAGCGTGTCCTGTGGAGTGACCTTTATATATTGCTTCTTCATGGCTGTCGCTTTTTGCTAATGCCCACTCCCAGAACCTGACACTCTAAGCTCCCCACTGCATTACATGTAGGGACTTCCAGTCATGTACGTCTTTATCTTTCCAATGATTTTCTTTTCTGCCCAAGTTAGAATTGTTTCCCAAGTGCTCTGATTGGTACATCTTTGTATCTCCATTTGTTAATTTTCTTGTGCTCTGCTCTCTCCCCTTGGGGTCTGTTCTCAGCTGGCAATCAGATTGGAAAGTGATCTAACACATTATTTCACACTAAGCTGGTGGGAAGGATTTGCATTATGTAGTAACTTTCCCAAAGGCACTGGAAAGGCCACAGGTGAGGCAAAGCAGTTGGCAGGTCAGTGAACTGGCAGTGGAAAAGTTACTCTGCAAAGCTAACTACTTCTGTGTAGTGGGCCTGCGATGCCTCTAGAACCCTGTTGTTGTGGGCATGGTCTGGTCTGTCATGGTAGACACTGGTTCACTTGAGTTGGTGTCCCTGTGCTGGCTTCTCCACAGGAATAGAGCTTAGCTATTTCCCAGAGTTGTGATTTTGTGTAAGTTTTACTAATTTAGTGAAAGGCTCTGAATTTATTCCTGGAATACCCATTCAGGTGTTCGACCAACATTGGCAGGGTGAGGTGACATCCTGGTTAAATGAGACAGCGGGGAATAAGTAGGGGACCAAGGAGCTGGTCCAAGTGTCTTGATCTTTTGTTAAATTTGGATGACATATGGTGTGACTAAAGAACCCAGCTTTCCTGACAGAGACCACACTCACCACCTCCCTGCTCCCCAGCACAACCGCACTGAGTGACTCATATCACTATCAACCCTCCTACTAAAAGCAACCATCACTTCCTGCACATTCCCAAGCCTCATCCTTGGGCAAACATCACCCTTTCTCAAGCCTTATTCTTGGCAGGGAGCCTCAACTCCTTTCCGCTGAACTCCTCCTCTCGTGATCTCGTAAAGGCCCCATAGCCTGCTTGAAAGGATCAAGTCTGGTCACAATGCCAGAGTGATCCTTCTCAGGTTTGTTCTGAAGTAAACCTATCCTGTTGACCTCATACCTTTTTCTTAACCTTTTGGCGGCCTGTACAGGGAAATGTCGAGGGGACTATTCCGGTATCCGTCACTTTTTCTTTTTGTGATATCCCCACTTTAGTGCTGTCTCACTCTCTCTTGCTCTCACTGTCTCTCTCTCTCTCTCCCCCTTACAAGTCCCAAGAGGTCATTTGAAATTTCCTCCTAACCCTTCACTCCTTACTGGACACTTCATTACCCAGTCCAGGACCGGGAAGATCAGTCCCTGCTTTCTCCATGCACCTAGGAAGAGTAGGTCTGTCCCAGACTCCTCCCCACAGGGGGTCTCTCGGGGAAGTGCTCTGCGGTGGACATCCATGGAAATTGGAGCAGGGCCACCTGCTCAGTTGCTTGGAAAAACTTTCTCCGATGTGGCTGGGCCATGTAGAGAACCCCAGAGCCCTGGGGTGTCCTGCAGGGCCAGGCTCTGAAAGGGGTTATTTGGCCTAAACTTCTCATATTTTATTCTCTATGGACTGAGTTTGGCAATTTGATTTCCAAATTCTTCGTGACCTTGATAACTACTTCTGCAGAAAAGGCAAGTGGCAACAAGTCCCTCCTTCCCAAGGTTTCTTTGCTCTCTGCCTCTCTCTCACAGTCTCTCTCTCTCTTTCTCTGTCTCTCACAGTCTCTCTCTCTCTCTCTCTGAAGATAAGCCCATCAATGACAAATAAACAAACAGAAAGAAGTTATACCAAGATCACCAGAAAAGATGACAAGGGACCTCTAAATTATAGCACCATATGCCAATTGGACGTGTTTAGCAAAAAGAAAAATGTGATAAAGTGGCTTATGTACAAAAAATAAATCAGGTGAGGACGAAGAAACCCCATGTGCTCTTATAGAGGACAGGGAGCCTTGCCTGTTCTCCAAGTCCCATTGAAATTATCAAACTCCCCCTGGGGAAAGAGCCTGTTTACACTTCCTTTATTGCGTTAAGATAGGGCTAAAGGTAGCAAATGTCAAGCCAGTAAATTATGCCAAACTGGAAAAGATTTATTATGGAGAAAAGGAAACCTTCACCAGTATTTTTACAAGGGCTCCAGGACACCCATTTTTGATACTTCTAAAAGTACACTCTGATTTAAATACAATTGTCTTCTACATGTCTGTATATCTATTCAATCCATGGTAGTAACTAGTTGCAACACCTGCAGTTGCTTTGCTCAAACTTCTTAAAATTTTTTCTGCTTTTAAAAATTTCCATAGAAATCTGTTCATATGAGTTGTTAGGATAGCCAAACTTACTAAAGCCTCACTTTCACGGCCTCTGGAATACTACATGAGTCTAAACAAGCAAATTTATATCTAACAATTAGAAACTCAGTCATGGAAACCACACTGCCACCTCCCACCCCAAAAATCTCATACCTAGAGAAACAAAGCTTGATAAATCTACTTTTGGTTTCCAATTTGAATGGATATTTTTATTTAATTATTGCTTAAAACATTTCTTGTGCTTCTAAATTCTTAGACTACAATTACAGAATTAATTTGCTGTACTGCTTCAATAGAGATATTTTTCAAGGCTACTTGGAGAGTCAGCAGCCAGTCAAAATTACAGTCTAACAACCTGGGAACACACACGTGCACACACACTCAAAAGAGAGAGAGAAGAAGTACACTTTAAAATCCAAGTGGCAGCAGTGAAGTTTGTTATGAAAAAAGTTACAACAAGTAGGATAGAGCAGAAAAATGGAAGAAAACTATAAAGTACAGAGATTTATTTCTGAGTTGATTTTATGTGTGACAAAACTAGAAGGTTCAAGTATGTTGAGAAAAAAAACTTGTGGAGGATGCAGGACATAGAAAGAACTGTGTTTGTTCTTGTTGGCTTGGTTGAACCCAGGCTGTCCCTTCTAAAACCTTCTTGTTGCTCAAATAAGATGGTGGTAGTGGTGTTGGTAGCTGTGGCCCTGACTCAGATCATCAATCACTCCTCCCCTAGGTCCCAACTCTCAGGTCTAACCAGTACTTTCAGACAAAGGCTTTAACTCTTATTTCTGAGATTGAGACTGCACATGAGATTTTCTGCATAAGTACTAGGGACATGTAGACTGATTAATGACAAAAAACAGAGTGGAACTGCCTCCACGGGAAGTTCTAGCATAGTTTATGACACTCATTATTGCTGACTTCATGTTGTATTAAATGTATTTGTTTCCCAAGTATACAAGTCTTCAAAGATGCAAAACTGAAGAACAACTCTTCATATCATGGACCTCAATTATTTGTTTTTCAACAACTTGTGATAAGATGTGCATGTCAATCCAGCATAATATAGCCAGCATTGTTGGGTGTATGATATACATGTATTACAACACTTCAAGATGCTCAAACACTGTGAGATCCAGGGAATGTTGCATGAGGTACATCTATGGATGGATACATTTTTTAGATAGTACTCTTTTGAAGGATGACAAATTTATATAAAAGATTTTTTTTTGTACCAGGGATCAAACTCACAACCTCATGCCTACCAGGCAGGCACTTATATATAAAAGATTCTTTATGTCACTTAATAATGTTAAAATGATTGTTAGGCAAAAAAAGTTACATTTTCCTCTATCTCAAGTTATCTCAAAAAAGCTTTATAATTTTTATCTGTTAACATTCTGGAGGGATTCAACTCCTAAGACAGTCATGATTGGTAAGAAAATAATAGTTTTTTTTGTCATACCAAATATTTCAATGTGCTCAATATTTAGATAAGATCATACAATTAAACTTACAGCTCCAATAGCAAAACTGATTTAACTGATCTCCTGGATGTTCAACAACTGAAGTTTGGAGACCAGAGTTAAAAGGTAACTGGGCTAAGAGGGCAGCCAATATTTTGGCCTTGGCCCTCCAAGGTCAACAAGGACCCAGGACATGAGGAAAACTTTCTACAGGAGCCTACTTCAGTGAGTCTCCCAACCTCCTGAATAGGGAGCTTGTTGGAGCCCAGAGGACAGGAGTCAATCAATGTGCAGTGCAGTAAAAAGGAGGGTCACCAGAGAGAAAACCACCTCCATGCTTCCACAGGAAGCCACATGGTCAAGTAAGGCCATGACCCATCCTGGTGGCAGACACTGACAGAGGAGCTGAGAGGCTCTGCACATGGTTCCAAAAATAAGGCCTGAGGAGCTTGAACTGACCTTGATAGACAGCAAGAGGATAGTTTTGATTAACACAGGCCTCACCTTAACTTGATTTTGAACACCCAAAAAGAGAATATAACCAAAGAGTTATAAAAGTAATAGCAATAAATGTTCAACCACAAAGGGGGAGGCTCCAATCTCAGACCTCTGCTGATATCTTCCAGCTATACCTGTAGACAAGTGTGTGAGCCAGCTGGTTACAATTGCTATTCCAACCCTTTAAGAAAAGTGTCTGGTTGGGGCTTCTTTCCCAATCATTCTTTCCTTTCTGATGCCCATACTTAGTTCATATATGTGCTTTAATCTCCTGATCAGAAGCTCTGCAGGAGATGGACAGAGAGGTCAAGGCAGACAATTATATATAAGGCAGTACAACAAATGTCTTGGGACCCTCATCCCTGGTGAATTCATCATATTCATTGAATCTACTATTTTCTCTTGGATTCCCCCCTTTATAGTGCATGTTCTCCTCTTTTTACTTGCCCATTTATGATTGCCATGCCTGACCAATCTGTTGCAAAGATTTCTCACCAACAGAATTGCAGTCATTTCACAGGCAATTGACAAAGACCATGTCAATACAGCCTTACTCCTTTAGTCCAGACAAAACCTCAACCACCACCCCATATCAGCAGGAAATAGAAAAAAGAAAGACGTGCTGCCCTTTTTTCTTTATCTAACCACAGATTCTAGAATAAAAGAATTCGACTGCCACCACCCTGACAGAGACCATTCTAAACTGTCTGCCCCTACTGAGCAAAGCTGAACTCAATGACTCATATCACTATCAGCCCTGCTATTAATAGCAACCACTACTCCCTGCATTTTCCCAAGCCTCATTCTTGGGCAAACATTAGCCTTTTTCATGCCTTATTCTTGAAAGGTAGCCACAATGCCCTTTCATTGACCTGCTCCTCTTAATGAGCTTATAAAATATCCCATAGCCTGCATGAGAGGATCTGGTCTGGTCTCAGTGCTTGAGTGGTCCTCTCAAGTTTGTTCCAAAATAAAACTGTCCTGCTGAGCTTGTACCTTTGTTTTTCTTTCTCCTTTTTTCCCTAATAGTGACCAAGTAAAGAAGTTCTAGGCAGGTCCATGTGGTGAGAATCAATACAAGTTGAAGATTCCAAAACCGCACCAAATGCAGATTCCTGGCCAATTTTCTTCTTCCCCACCTCCTTTTTTACTTGTACTACTGGGGATTAAATCCAGGGGGTACTGAGCTACATGTCTAACCTGTTTTCTTTTTTATTTTGGGACAAGATCTTGTTATGGTGGCCAGGTTGGCTCAAATTTGTGATCCTCATGCCTCAGCTTTCTGAGATTATAGGTGTGGGCTCCTGTGCCTAACTCTGGCCAATTCTTTTAGCCGACCCACTGTTACTACTTTTCTCCCCTCATATTATCTCTGGAGAGACCTTAATTAGTTCTTTTTTTTTTTTTAATTTTATTTGAGCGAAGAAAAACAAAACAAACAAAAACTACAACAACAACAACAACAAAAAACGACATATATAGTAAAAACAACAAGCAAAAGAGACAAGCAAACAACTAGAGTAAATACACAACGTTGCAGGTTTACAAAACCGGAAGATAGAAGCTTGACAATGGTTGCAATTTGCGCATCGTTATCTTTAAAATGGTTTCTTACATTAACAGATATAGACATGCAAGATTGATCCAATCATATGAGTATTAATTGTTCCCTCTCAATAACGAATACATTGAATTAGTTCTTGATAGCCTTGAAAAGAAAAGAAAAGAGAATCAAGGGTAGAAAGTGGGGGAAACAGCAGGAACATAACTTTGTCAACTTTCTCCATTAGTTTGTAACTTCTAAGTAGGATGCAAGTATGTGTAGCAAGAAGGAGAAACTATTACATGAAGTGGAGAGACAGACTGAAGTCTAGCCCATGGCACAATCCTCATTATTATGTTCTTTATGAAAATATTGTGACGTTCACTCTGTGAAATATAGAGACTATATTAGTCATGCTTCCATCACTATAACAAATATCTGAGTAATCAGTTTATAAGGAGGAAAGTTTATTTTGACTCACATCTTGGAAGTTTTGGTCCATGGTCTATTGGCCCCATTGTTTTGGACATGTGGCCCATCATAGCAGAAGTGTGTGGTGAGGAAAACAGCATAGGTCATGGCCAAGAGGCAAGAGAGAGGGAGAAAGGGCTAGGGTCCCACAATCTCCTTCAAAGACACCTAAAGACCACCCACTAGGACCAATTTCTCCATAGTTCCATCACCTCCCTATAGACCTCCAAGGGGATAAAACCTTTAACACAAGGACCTTTGGAAGACATTCAAGACCCAAATTACAGCAAGTGCCTGCTGGCCTGCTCAAGACAGTCTGGAAGAAGAGATGGATGAGTTGCATTGCATTGAAAAGTAGGGATACTCTGAGTTTCTGCTCATGGAACAAGAGCTCAGGGATCAGCAAATGCAATGAGACCCTCCCTTCTCCTATATGATGACTACTCAGTGCCTAGGGAAGGGGCCAGCTGCCAAATAAATAAGTAAAAAGTCATCTCATATTCTCAAAATACTCATGTTAGAATCACCTGAATGTGTCTGGTAAATCTCACTCTTGAGATGGACATTTAGTTCTCATGGAATTTACTCATGGCAAAAGGCAACCCCCAGGTTTGAGACTGGGTATTTCTCAGAGGTGTTTTTCAAAAGCCAGTTCATGCCACCAACAGGAACATTTCCTAACTCACTGTGCCACCAGCCAGGCTCATGTCTCTAGGTCATTGCTTGCTCCGCCCTCTCTGTGGAGCCAAAGACTTGAGGATGTTGCTGGAGAATCTCCTCTTTCTACTGCCAGTGACCCTACTGTGTCCGTGCTCTTCCCATCTCATGTTCTCAATATGTTCAAGTGGTTCCTTGTGCATTTTTCTGGCTCAAGTTTCTTCCCAGTTCAATCAGCCTTGTCTACCACTGACAGATTAACTTTTTAAAAATGTGAGGTTCCACATTATCTACAAAATAATGTCAAGGTCTTACTCAATCTGAGCTCTTCTTGGAATGAGAAAAGGATTTCAATCAGTTGTGGTTTTATGACTCCGAGATTCTAAGAGATGTTGTGTAAAGTAATAATTTGGAAGAATAATAGAATTGAGTTGCCACTGCCTGACTGATCCTGCTTCTAGATGCCCAAGGAAATGCAAATGATAATTTTTATGATTAAAAACCTGCAAGCCCCATGAAAGCATCTTCTAACTTGCTTTCTTCCTCAGATATGTAAGCCATATGACCACAATTCTGTGGCTGAATGGCATCAGGATGTTCTGGCATGTTTCTAACCAAGAGGTGGCGTGATGTACCTGAGGAGATGGAGAAGGAAAGCCAGGGTTGGCGATCCCAAGATAGAACCAGATGTGAAGACTCTGTCTTCTAGTCTATGCCCAAACATTTGCAATCAATGCACACGCACACACACATGCACGCACGTATGCAGTACACCCTCAAGTACCCATTTATGCACACACATACACAGAGTCCCACATTTACAGCATCTCATTCCTGCTCTTCTTTTTTACTTTTTTACTTTTTAAAAATGTTTATTTTTAAGAGAATTTCATAGCAAGATAATAGGAAATTAGCAATGGTTTTTTTGTTATCTTCAAAGTACTTGCTCAGATTACAATATATAGTCATGCAAAATTGATCAAACAATATAAGCACAAACCATTCTTTTCAATTAATTAAAAGATAGTAGTATAATTATCTTAGCTATCATATATGTGATCATATAAATATACATATATATGTATATTTTCTTTTCCCTTTCTTCTTTTTTCCTATCCCCATTCCAGATGTACTTTCCTTTTGAGCAGTTTTTTTTTCCCTTTCATGATATCTACTGTAGATTTTGCATCTTATTTACTCTTTCAGTTTCTTACACTAGGGAGACAATACAAGGTTTACACATGAAAGTCTAATTTATTTCACTTATGAGTATGGTCTCTAGTTGCATCAATTTATCTATAAAAACCTTGAGTTTATCCTTCTTTATAGCTTAGTAGTATTCCATTGTATAAAAACACCACAGCTTTTTTATCCATTCCTCAGTTGATGGGCATTTGAATTGTTTCCAACATTTGGCTATTACAAACTGTGCTGCTATAAACTTGGGTGCATATATTGCTGTGGTATGATGTTTTTAATTCTTCTGGGAAAATATCCAGAAGGGAAATAGCTGGGTTGAATGGGACCTCTAATTCCAGTTTTTTGAAGAATCTCCACACTGATTTCCATAGTGGTTGTACCAGTCTACACTCCCACTAACAGTGGAGAAGGGTTTTTTCCCCCCACAGTGTCACCAGCATTTGTTATTGGTTGATTTCTTGATGACAGCCATTCTTTCTGGGATGAGATGGAACCTCAGTGTTGTTTTAATTTGAATTTCTCAAATGAATAATGATGTTAAACATTTTTCATATTTTCTTGCCATTTGTATCTCTTCATCTGAGAAGTGTGTGTTCATCTCAGATGCTCATTTTTGGATTGGGTCTTTGAATTTGGAAGGGGCCTGACTTTTTTCAATCCTTTATGTGTTCTAGATAGAAGTTCTTTGTCTAAGGGACAGTTGGTTAAAATTTTTTCCCAATCTGTGGCTTTTCTTTTCACTCTGTTGGTGATTTCTTTTGATGTGCAAAAACTTTTTTATCAGAGGATCCCAGTTGTTGATTCTTTGAAGTACTTCCTGTGCAGTTTGGTTTTTGTTCATGAACTCTGTGCCTACCCCTATGTCTTTGAGATTTCTAGCTACTTTGCCTTCCAGTAAATTGAGTCTTTCTGTTTTAATATTTAGATCTTCGATCCATTTTGACTTTAGTTTAGTGCATGGTGATAGACATCTGTCTAGTTTTAATCTTTGGCATGTGGAAAGCCAGTTTTTCCAGCATCATTGATTAAAGAGGCTATCTTTCTTCCAGAGGACTTGTTTGGCCCTTTTTTTTATAGATAAGGTGGCTGAGTGTGTTTGTAGTTGTGTCTTCATCTTCTAATCTGCTCCACTGATCCTCAAGTCTGGTTTTTTTGCCAGTGCCATGCTGATTTTATTCCAGTCTGCTTTTCTTTTTCTAGAGTGACGATTTTTCTATCAAATTGCCTTGGTCCTTGGACTTCTGTTTTCTCATTTGGATGTTGCCCATTCCTCTAAGAAGAACATTAGACATAGGCAGATTGCAAATGTGTATCTTCCCCTGTTTTATTCTCTTCTTTTTTTCTTATACATCAGTATTCTTAGCAATAAACAGCATCACATAATCATCACTTTCAAGGGCCACTCACAAATGTCTTTATCCAAAGATGCTAAATTGACCAATATATTAGTGTCTCCCTTAGTTGGTTTCGATGACCAATTGTCGACTGCACTCTGAAAATAATGTATGGAATATTCCAGAAATAAACAAGTCCTAAGTTTTAAAAGACATATTGTTCAAGGTAGCATTGTGAAATCAGACCCTTTGTCCTTCCAGGGAGGTTAATCCTCCCTTTGTCCAGAGTATCCACATTGCATGCAACACCAGCCCATTAGGCACAGTTATCAGATCAACTGTGGTGGTTTCACAGTGCTTGTGTTCAAGTAATCTTTATTTCACTTAATAAGGATCCCAAAGGATGAAAGTAGTGAAACAGAAGCAGCCCTAGGCATAAAACAAGAGAGGCCAGATGGACTTTGGCGCTGTGCCCCTTGTTGTGGGCATTGAGGGAAAAATACAGTACATAGGGTGATCAAAAAATATGGGATGTGTTTAAATGAAGCAGTTATTACAGTAAAAAGACACATCACTATGAATCCCTGTCACAGTGTGCGACCATGGCAACATAAATGATGTAAAGATTACTGGGAGAGGAGATTTAGTTTAATCACCGAGAAGCTACTTCCCTGTATGAAAAATTTCAGGGAAACAGCAACAAGCTGAGACCTCTGTGGCTATTTATTTGTAACTCAAGGACACTCATGAGAAAGATGAGAAAGACAAACATTTGCAATGCTTGCGTAGAAGTTTTGGTCAGGGGACAGGGAAGGAATGGGATAGTTTGTTCTGTGATATATACCGACATTGTTTAAGCCACCTTACTGGGGAAGAGGGGACGCAATGGCCAAAGCAAACATCTCTGAAAGCTACTTGTTTTTAATTCTGCTGACTGCTGTCCTGCAGGTCTGCTCTAAACTTTAATCATGCATTCCAGAAGCCTGGGAACTGCTGTTCCAAGGTTCTTTCCTTATCACATTCACTTTAGTCACTCTGGCCAAAGTCTCCGCCACAAATTCCCTCAAAATACTCCCCTTACTTCCAACACATTTATGCTATTGTTCTTCCCACTTTCTGAAGCAGTTCTGGTAGTCCTCTCTTGTGATTATTTTTATGAATTGTGATTAAAAAAAAAAAAACCAGAGAATGCTGTTGCTGAGTGCCATTCAGTGGAAAAGCAAGCTTGTAAAAAACATGGTACGTCCTCATCCACCTTATTCACTGGATTTGGCATTGTCTGACTTCGGCTCAAAATGCCATGAAAGGTAAATGCTTTGAGTTGATTCAGGACATCATGCAGTCATGAAAATACAACTAAAGACACT
>RJWM01036804.1:0-17914 GCA_004363535.1 Dasyprocta punctata
GTAGATGTTCAGCTCATCAACAGAACCCAGCTGCAGATAGCTCAACTTGTGGGGACCCTGAAGTTTCTTGCCTGGGATGTGCTGTAAATAGGTGCCAAGGAGGTTCAAGGAAGTGAGAGCAGGAAGAGAGGAGAGCCATCCTGGATTTACAACCTTAATATGGTTCCAACTCAGGTCTAGGGTCTTTAGCAACCTGAGTCCCTCCAAACTCCCATTGACTAAGTTGGAGATGTTGTTGCCACCCAGCCAGAGCTCCTGAAGTTGAGGAAGAAAGGAGAAGGCCCCATATGGCAGATTACAGAACTCACTGTAGGACAGATCGAGCGCTTTCAGCTTTGCACTAACCAGACCTTCTGGGAGCACCAAGGTTGAGCTCAGGTTATTCATAGACAGGTTGAGCCTTTGAAGCTGGGGCAGGGCACTCAGGAACCTGGTGGGAAGTGATTGCAGGCCATTTGCATGAAGGCTGAGGTGTTCCAGGGTATGGCAACTTGCAAGATCTAGATCTTCTGTTTTGAATTTGATTCCTCCCAAGGTCAAGTGCATGAAGAGCAAAGTACCCTGTCACATTCCCAGGCAGCCTTTTTACACTCATAGCTACAAGAGAGAGGAAGTCCAGATGGAGCAGTCCTGAGCCTAGGAGGCCTAATGAACTTAATGGGGTGTTATCCGGTCTCAGGGAATGCAGCTGGAGGCCATGCAGAGCTCTGATACCTGCCTGGCTCAACTGTAGGTTGAATGACAAATCTAGTACCTCCAAAAAGTATCCCAATGGTCTGGGACTGACTGTAGGAGAGGAACCAGGCACAAGATTTGAGAAGAGCCCCTGCAGTTCCTGCAACTTTGTCAAACAGCTATGCCTCAGGGTCAGACAAGTAAGGCTGATCGGCAGCTGGATGTTCTGACTATAATTCAGGCAGTAGCCTTGAAAGGAAAAGCTATTGAGTAGTATGAGGGGGCTTCAGAGCATCTGGAGGGAGGAATAGACTCAAGCAACAAGGAGCATGATGCTCAAAATAAAGGTGCTGCAGGTGGTCCAATCCATGAAAGGCCTTTGATGTAACCTTGAGATTGCCCAACTGCAGCCTCAGAAGCTTCAGGGAGGAGAAGCCAGCAAAGGCATTGGCTGGCAGGATTGGAACCATTCCTTGGAGGCAAAGTGCTTATCTATCCCGGGGCACTGCTCTCAGGGTCTGAGCCACATCTCTAACATTAGAGCATGATGCAAAAAGGTGCAGTCCTGGGGCCAAGGAGCAGAATGGGATGTAGTAGGAGAGGTTAGCCAGCAGGGAGCCATCTGCTATGGTGCAGTCAGGAGCAGTCCATGCCCGGCTCACCAAGCCATGGCTCACAAAGGCCAACAGTAAGACAGGCAAGACAGCAGAGGAGAAGGGAGGGTTTTCCATCCTTGGCACTGGTTCTAGGAAAAAATAGAAAAGAATAAGAGTGTTAAATCCTACATTCTTAATAGTCAATCTCATCCCAGGACTTCTAATATATATAACATCAGTGGGATTTCTGGGACATACTGGAGAAAAAGCTCTGTGAGTGTGATAGTAATGAGACATTTGACTAAGTAGAGACTCAAGTTGTGCTCACTCACGAGTTGGTTCCAAGCAGGGCATGTTGGCACACGCCTTTAATCCCAGCACTCAGGAGGCTGAGGTAGGAGAAGCGTTGTGAGTTCAAGGCCGGCTTGGGCTACAATGCAAGTGCAAGATTGGCCTGAGCTACATAGTGTGACCCTGCCTCAAAAACCTAGGGCCAGGACTTTGGCTCACTGGCTTAAGCGCCCGTCTGTCAGGTGCGAGGTTGTGAGTTTGATCACTGGTGCCGCAAAAAAAAAAAAAAAAGAGTTGGTTCCATGTGGGAAGAGCTAGAGGAGGCAGAAACAGAAAGGGCAGAAAGAAGGCCCAGATACTTGTAGCTTGTGCTAGATTCCAGGAGAGAAACTGATGATGTTTTTCAATCCTCATGCGAGGGATAATTAGCTCAGATTCCTAAGTTCTTTGGAGGAGATCATTATGAATGGGGTCATTTTAAAACTAGAGAGAATTTACTTATCCATTAGAATGAATTGAAAGACAAAAAAATGATATTACAAACAGAAAGATCTCATTTCATCCTTAAGTATGTGATATATGGATCTGGCATTATCCTTATTTTACTCATGAATAGTAGAATGTCAAAGATGCTAAGTTATTTGCCAAGATCAAAGAAATAAAAGTGCCAGCATTAGGACAATAATTCATTCTTTCTACCTCTAAACTGTGTTTCTACTAAAGAAGTCATCAGGCAGAATGAAGGAAACATTTCAAGTGAATTCTATTATTGAGTTTATGGTAAATAGTCTTGTAAACTAGTTTGGAAAAAATTCAAGAAAATGCACAACCAGGGTAATGGAGTTGTAAAGCAGTTAAAGGAACCATTAGGTCCTGCTATGTTTGTTTTCATAACTCACTCCTGGAAGTAGGAGGTTGCACTGACCTTTATCCTGTTGATGTTTATTTTTCTAGTACCGGATTTTGTGAAAGGAGAAGTTACTATACGACCTCCATCTAGGTCCTTAAAAGGATATAAAAAGGCTGAAGGGCAGAGTGGTGCTCTGGGCATCATACACATCAGTTGGTCACAAGTGAAATGCATTATCATCTTGCTAGACTTTGGGCCTCTTCAAGTAACTCACATCCTTGGGAGAAGAAGGATTTCATATTGAAAAACACAGATGAGATGTGTCTGCCTTTTTAAGCTACCATAAGGTTAACATACCTGAGTGCTAACATAAAGGTGGTTCTACAGCACCAAAGCTGTCTTTCCTTGAGTAATATCCCTTCAACTCACAGGATCTTCATAGTTCTATGTACCTCTGGTTGCAGTGAAGGTCTCTGGGAGCCCTGAGGAGAAGGAGCTAAGAATCATCATTGACATGATTCAACCTCAAAGTGGATGGATTTTGCTGTACTAGATTCTTTTTTTAAAGAGAAGAATATATTTATTGAGAGAAAGAAAGTTTATGTCTGAGACAGAAATAGAAGGGATCCTGAGTGGGTTGCCAAAGATCCTGATTTTTCTAGGGAGTTCATAAAGCAAGGTCACAAGGTGAGGTGAGTCCAAAGTGGGGAAATGGAAAATCACAACACTGGCATGAGGTGGGACAGAACTATGGTCAACCAATGAGATTATGAGTATAATTGCTCAGGTAAAATTGATCAAATCAGGACCAAATGGGAAAGTGAGTCATGTAGCAAGTGGCATGAATACAGAACAAGGCCTTTTCCTGTAGTGGGTTGGGTTAGTGGCTCCTTCTGGCTACTCAAGGTGATCTGACACCTATTGAGAATATCATTTCCTGATGTTTGTCTTTAGGAAGTATATGGGTGCCTTCATTTTGTCTTGAAGTCTGGCTTACAGCGGAAAGTGACTGTCTCCTCCATGGATGCAAGGTATCAGGTCTTCTGCATTGGCTCCTTCAAGGGCACAGCCCTATGTGACTTCCTATAATATTTCTATCTAACTTAGCTGCCTATAACATTCTCCCCTCTGAAGAAGTACCTGAACTGCTGTGAGGGCTTCTTGAGGCTGAAGGGGATCGTAGTTGCTGATTGGCAATCAGAGATACTCTACAGAGTGTCTATTAAAGACCCTCAATAGACACTGGCATTTTCATCTTGGGTAGGCATATAGCTTTAAATCTGGAGGAGACAAAGCCAAAGAAACAATTAAGTGTGCTTGGGCCAAATAATAGAATCAACAGGGTAATTATGAGGACAGTTAACCAAGATTTCCACCAAGAGGAGCTAGTAAATGCTTCCCATAAGGAGCATAAGGATAAGGTCCAGGGAATTTTAGAGTATGACATGTCATTGATTTGTCATCTAATATCTTGAACAGCTATTGAGATATTAGCAGAAGGGTCAGAAACATACACACAACATTCAGGTTTCACAATTGCACAAGTACCCCCCTGTGCTGCTGTTACAATGTGTAATGCCATCTGATTATGAAAGACTTCCTGTCTCATTAATTTTGCTTCTTCGTTTCAGAGAGAGTGGCCAGGTGCTGTGTCACTTAAGGCCCAATGAGTATAGTTAGTTAAGGCCACAATATGCTGCATGACATCGTCTCACACTAGGGAAGGAATAAAGATAGAGACCAAGTGGTCATACCAGTGAAACACATTTCTGCACTATCATTGGTGTTAGCAGGGTAAATTTGCAGGTTTGTTGATATTTTTGACACTCTTGCCTTGCAACTATGCAAATCCTAATTTGCATTTTCCTGTCTATCCAGGGTCAGGGCCACAAATTGGTCCCATAAGACCAATGAGTGCCATTGGAATCTTTCCTTCTAATTCCAGAGTTATTAAACCAGTCCGTTACAAACTAATCTTTAGGCTATAAAGTTATTGTGTGTACACACTGTTTGGGTGTGTCCATCCCAAGTAATTAGTAGAGATATGCCAATGAGAATATGAGTGATTATTTTGTTCCCAACATAAAGGGACCTTTCTACTGAGATATCCTGCAGTGGGGGCTAACTATATATACTCATCCCATGTTTGAAAATAGTCATCTTGGTATCTATGGTTTTTGGACCTCAGAATAATGCGTTACTTTTGTTTAATAGGGGCCTCACTAGTGCCTATAGAGAGGCTTCAGTGGCATTTAGCCAGGCATGGTGGCTCATGCCTGTAATCCCAGCACTTGTGAGGCTGAGGTAGGAGGATTGTTATAAGTTTGAGGCCAGCCTGGGCCACAAAGTGAGCTCAATCACAACCTGACCTGCATAGCCAGACCCTGTCTCAAAAAGATAAAAAAAAATTCAATTATGTCCTGGTATCCAAAGATGACAAAAGCCTGTAATTCCTAGGAATTCCCTTAGCTGTTCTAGACTCTTGGGTTGTGGGAAGGAAAGAAGTGGTTTCTTTCCCTAACCTCTGGGTTCTCTTGGATATAATGAGGCCTAAATATTTTGCCTCAAGACTGCAAAGTTATGTTTAGATTTAGAAACCTTATAACCTCTGTTTGCTAGAAAATTTACCAGTGCACAAGTGCCTTGACTACAGAGCTCTCCTGAGGGAGCACATGACAGTATATCATCTACATATTGTAAGACCATGACCTGGGAAAACTCAAAAAATGTCAAGTCATGGGAAAGCACTTGTCCAAAAAACTGTGAACTATCCTTGAATCCTTGGGGAAGCACTGTCCATGTCAGTTGAGAGGTCTGGTCATGAGAGTTTTCAAAAACAGAAAAGAAAGTGGGAATCTGTATGCAAAGGAATACAATAGAAGGCATTTTGTAAATCTAACACTGAAAACCAACTGGCATGTTCTGGGATCTGAGAAAGAGAAGTGTGGGTTGGTTAGGTAGCACTGTATGAATTGGCACTATTACCTTATTTATCAAACTAAGTCATTTATTAACCTCCATTCCCCATTGGGTTTTTGAACTTCCAAAATTGGAGTATTTCATGGACTTTTACAGGGCTCAAACAAACCTTGTGCCCTTAGGTTATCAATTATAGGTAGTAATCCTCTCTTAAATTCAGGTTTTAAAGGATATTGTTGCTGGTGAGGAAAAATAGTAGAATCTCTGAGATGTATCTGTCCTGGAGCAGCTCTTATTGATCTACCTATTTTACATTTAGTTGCCCATACTTCAGGATTTACTTTTGTCTCCACATGGAGAAGGCAGCATACCTGACCTGGGTTTACAGTATTTGAACAAGATAAAATATCCCACCCTAAGAGGGGAACTAGACTTTCAGGCATAATCAAAAACAAATGAGTAAAAAGAAAGTCATCCCAGTTACAGCCTAAGGGTTGTGAAAAATAGCAAATTACCTCCTCTCCAGTGACTCTTTTCACTGAGGTATGATGACTGGAAGGAAGGCCAAGACTGAAAAAGACTGAGAGATGTGTTTCAGTGTCCAGCAATAGGCTGGTTTCCTTTTCCTCTATATTCCTGATGACCTGGGGATCCACTATAGAGATGACAGTTGGGCCAGAAGGAGAAGGCAGAGAGTGCCCTGAGGCCTTTCAGTCTTGTTGGACCAGTTGATAGGATGGGTCTGAACTCTGGGATCTTGGCCTCAGAGGGCTGTCTGACCTTTATAGTTAGGGCATGGCCCAGGGTGCTTCTTAGGGCAGTCACTCTTAAGGTGGTCTGGCTGTGGCAGCAGTAGCAGGTGAGTGTAGTTACTGAGTTCTCCTTGGAGCCCTGAGAATCAGACTTAGGGTCTGTTTCTCTTAATGCTGCAACGAAGGCAGCTGCTTTCTCTTGTTCTCTTTGTTTTCTCTCATTGGCCTCCTTCTCATCACAGTTATGAAATATTAAGGAGGCAATTTTTACTAACATATTAAGTGAACTTTCTGGAATAAAAACCATCTTTTGTAATTTTTTGTTTTTCTAATAGGGAGGCTATTTTTACTAAGGTTTTAAGTAAACTCTCTGAAGTAAAAACTATCTTCTGTAGTTTTTCCTAATATATGAGGCTGACTAGGTAATAAACTTATCTGTAAAAATAATTCATGGGCTGAGAATTTAGTTTGATCCCTGGCACCAAAAAAATATTAAAAATAATTCATGCCTCTATTGAATAGGATCTAGGGAAGTATGTTTTATCAATGCCTCTCATAAATGATCTAAGAAGGCAGAGGTTGTTGTTGAATAGCTGACAATTCAAAATAATCAAATAGTTTAGTTTCCACAACTTATTATCAAAGGATTTTCCTATATACATAAATGAAAGGTTGGAGAGACTTTCTTAGGCTAAATGTCTTTTAGTCACATAAGTGTGGTGCCTTTGCAAATAGCTCCTTCTGGTTTCACCCAGAAGTCAGTCCTTTCCACTGTGTCTCAAGTTCAGTCACCCAAGGGAGACCCGCCCAGAACACTGTGCTGGAACATGGCTTTTATGTGTGTTCTCCTAGACATGCACAATTCCAATGTCTCATCTGACTCAGAGATGGGGTATGTACCCCTTATCTAAAATGATGTCTCTGTCTTCAGCATTAGCAAATGCTCATTTTTATGGGTTTAACTTAGAAGAAGGAAAAGGTTGGAACAATCTAGAGTACTTTTCTTTCTAATTTTACATGCCTCTCTAAAGGAAAGTAAAAGTGGTGGGAAAAGATTAGAAGGCCAGAGAAAGGATACTGAAGCAGAACAAAGCTGTCATTCCCTCTAGTGTAGAGGGGGAACAGAGCAAGTCTCTCCCAGTGAAACTTGTCCTCCAAGTCTTAAAAACAGTCACAAGGGTGAGTTTGCAGGACCGTGCGGACCCCAGGGAGAGAATGATGTGCCTTCTACGAACCCTCCATGTTGGGCCGAGAGGCAGCAACCAGAAGCAACCCCGCCTGCCTTCCTGGTGAGTTTGCGGGACCATGCGGACCCCAGGGAGAGAACGATGTGCCTTCTGCCAACCCTCCATGTTGGGTTGAGAGGCAGCAACCAGAAGCAACCCCACCTGACTCCCTGCTGAGTTTGTGGGACTGCACGGACCCCGAGGAGAGAACGGTGTGCCTTCTGTGAACCCTCCATGTTGGGCTGAGAGGCAGCAACCAGAAGCAACCCTGCCTGCCTTCCTGGTGAGTTCACAGAACCACGCAGACCCCAGGGAGAGAACGATGTGCCTTCTGCCAACCCTCCATGTTGGGCCGAGAGGCAGCAACCAGAAGCAACCCAGCCTGCCTTCCTGGAGTTTGCACAACTGCGCAAACTCCAGGAAGAGAAAGAGATATGTGTCTTGTGGGCCTACCAGCGCCCGGGCTATGAATCAAGGACCCCCGCCCCCGTATGCAACCCTCTTGCTCAGAAGACCTTAGTTCATAGCAACTAAGGTATATAAAGCAACTAAATGCTTGTATTGTTAGATTATTTTGCAGGCCTCGTGCCCACGGTCTGAGCATTTCTTGGGTAGATGACATTGTGCAGTGTGGCAAATATGTGGGATTGTCCTCTGTCTTGTTTTCAAGCCCCTATATTGTCCTCATTGTTTTGCTTAATTTTGTTTAATTTTCATTTCTTTTTTCTTTTTTTTTTTCTTTTTTTCTTCATTTCATATTATGCCTGATGGAATGGTCAACTATTCTGAAAGTAACCAGATACAATATAGTAGCTATTGTTTTCATAGTATCTCTCTTTGAAGTTCTATGCCAGTTCTACTGCTTTGTTTTGATTGTTCTGTTCTTTTGTTGGATTTTACTATCTTTAAAATAAAATTAAAAAATAAATAAAAAACAGTCACAAACCTAGCGTCTTTTAAAGGTGAATGGAGTCCCATGTTTTATTATATAGCATGTACATTTTCTAAATCTGAGCTAGATTCTAAGAAGACCCATTTTACAGAAGTTTATATTAAAGTCTACTGGGGGTGTTCTAACATTGCTCTCTCTAGCACTATTATCTAAATAAAGTCAAGCAAGGAGTACAAGTAAACTTAGCAACTAGTTCAAGTGCAACATGCACAAGAACAAAACAGGAATAAAAATGGCCCATTAAGGAATTATAACCTTACAATCTTCTTTTTTTAATTTTTTTTATTTAAGCAAAGAAGGGAAAAAAGACATATATAACAAAGACAACAAGAAAAAGAGACAAATGACTAGAGTAAATGCACAACAGTAACATTGCAGGTTTACAAAACAGGATGATAGAAACTTGACAATGGTTGCAATACTGCACATTGTTATCTTCAAAATGGAATAGCCTTATAATCTTCTTATGTTTTAAATTAGATTTATCATCATTTTAATACACTATATAGAAGGCAAAGCATAAACAGTTACAAACAACGGGAAAAGACCTAACAAAATTTGAAGGATAAAAATTTTTTTTACCTAAATGAGTACCAGTCCAGAGTCTGTCAAATAAAAGCAAACTCTTACCTCCATCTAATGCTCTTGGTAGATCTCCAAATGATATAGGAGAAAGAAACTCTCAACATACTGGATATCCAGTATAAGTTTGTGTTATCTGAAATAGAATGAACTTTAGGAACAATGGAGGTTAAGATCATAATATATTTATTGAGGGAAAGAAATCTTCTGTCTGAGAGAGAGACAGAAGGGGCCCTGAGTGGGGTGCCCTGTACTGGATTCTTTTCATGGACATTCCCTGGTGGTTTTGACAGGATGTTTCTTAGTCTTGATATCTCATATAGTGTGCCTTGTTATTCTTGGCTTTACCTCTTCATTCTACTATTTAGGGAGATTTCTGGGGCTGGAATAGAGCTCAGATCAAACACACAGAATGAGAAGAGAGTTACTAATAACATAAATTCTGAGATATAGAGCAGTTCTTTAGCCTCAGAGATCAGGTCTGATCCATTACCAGAAGGCACACTAATCACCCACAAATGTAGTATCTCATTTGATCAGTTAAAATTGAGACAAACCTTAACCCAAATATCTCCATTGAACTCTGTCTAGTCCCTGCCTATCTCCTGGTCTCTGGTTTACCCTAAAGAAAGGGAAGGTCTCTATGCAGGAGCAAATCTTTTGATTTCTTCCCTGTCAATTCCACTAAATGCTCATCCATCTTGTCCACAAAACTTCCTTGGCATGAGAAGCAATGAGTTTACCTTTGTGCAGAAGAAAAGTAGGTCAGTGGAGATAGATAGAGAGTTGAAATCTGTAAGAAAAGATTTATTACTATCTTTTCCTGCAGCAGGAGTTAAGACCTGTTTTTGCGATTCCTCCACCATGGCCTCAGCACTGTTATATGCAAGTATTACATTCCTTTTATTAATTAAGATGGGAAAGTTCAGGGGGAAAAAAGAGTGGTTTGCCTGTTTTGCTGCATGGAGCTTCTGTTGCTGGCTCCACATGGTAAGATGTCTTTGAAAAGGAAACATATACTAAAAATTCTGTGTCCTTTGACAGATACTGAGTTTCCTTTTTGCTTCTAGATCTTAAATGAATAAAATTTGGAGTAACTGAATTGTTTACTAAAAAGTAATTTATTTCAGCCCTTAAATCCTTACTCCTCTTCTTCTTCAGAGACAGTTGAATTATTAAATAATGGCTCTGTTTTTGTTAAAATGATTGAAGCTATGTTTTGATAGATAAATGGCATGTCATTTAAAAAAACATTTGAGATATGTTGTTATAAATAAAAAACAGATAAATAAGAAGCATAGAAATTCAAGCTGTCTTTTTTTATTCTTATAATAGTGAAAAGTAGGAGGCTTAATGTAGAGATAGCAATATGTAGACAGGAAGGTCATGGAGAAATGGAAACATTCCTCTTTGGGAAGATTCATATGCAAGATATATACCTTCATTTCCTGTCTCTCTCTTCTCTCTCTCTTTGTCTCCCCCCTTCTGTGTTTGTGTGTGTGTGTGTATGTGTGTGTATGTGTGTGTCTATTTCACTCTCTCTCTCAGTATCTAGAATAAAAACTGCAAGGTCAGAGTTTGACAAGACCCCTCACTCCTATATACAAAGAGCGGACTATGAGTAAAATACAAACACTAGCTTGTCTAATCCTTCTCTTCATAAAGTACCCTCAGGAAAGTCAAAGGCAGCATTGTCAGCCTCATCCTAGACTGCATCATGATCCTTTATACACAGGTAGGGGGAAAACTTAGGGCAGTGGTATCCAAAACCATTGCTTTAAATTATATATTCACTTAAAAATATTAATTTTTAAAACTTAAAACCCACAGTATACATATGAGATATACATATTTATGATAGAAAAATCAGGCAGATATTAACACTAAAGATGAGACAAAGAATCTAATTTTACCATTACCTTCTATTTTTGTAAGATTATATAATAATTTTGTTACACGATCTGCCTTTTTTACTCAATAACGTATTTTTCATATTACATTTTTACATAAATCTTCACATAATTTTTATAGTCATTATCTTAAAACAATTCATGTCTCCTCTACTTTTCCTTCCTGGGATAAAACCAGCCCTTGGGTCTGAATGACCGTGGAGTTCTGAAGGCAGTGACACTGGTCCAGCCATGGATCCAGGAGGGAGTGTACAGTTGAGCAGAATTCTTACTGAATTTATTTACTCTCTCAAAGAACCAACTCTTTGATTCATTGATTCTTTGTATTGTTTTCTTAGTCCCAATTGCATTAATTTCTGCTCTAATCTTAATAATTTCCCCCCTCTTTGGGCTTTGGACTTGACTTGCTCTTCTTTTTCTAGGAGTTTGAGGTGCTGCATTAGATTGTTTATGTGTGTTCTTTCCGTTTTTCTGATATGAGAGTTTAGTGCTATAAATTTCCCTCTGAGGACTGCTTTCATCGTATCCCACAGGTTCCAGTAATTTGTATTTGCATTTTCAACAACAAATGCTGGAGGGGATGTGGGGAAAAAGGAACTCTTCTCCACTGTTGGTGGGAGTGTAGACTGGTGCAACCACTGTGGAAGTCAGTGTGGAGATTCCTTAAGAAGCTAGGATTAGAGATTCCATTCAACCCAGCTATCCCTCTTCTGGGCATTTTCCCAGAAGAATTGAAAACATCATACGACAGTGATATTTGTGCACCCATGTTTATAGCAACCCAATTTGTAATAGCCAGATTTTGGAAACAACCCAAGTGCCCATCGATCAAAGAATGGATAAAAAAGATGTGGTATTTTTATACAATGGAGTACTACTCAACTATTAAGAAAGATTGCATTGAGACTTTTATAAGTAAATGGTCACGACTTGAGACCATACTCATAAGTGAGATAAATCAAACCCACATGTGTAAATACCGTATTGTCTCCCTAGTATAAGAAACGTAAAAGTATATATGATCCAGAATCTATAATAAATACTACGTGGGAGCGAAAACAGCTCAAGGAGCAGAAGTGACTGGGAAGGGAAAGGGCAGAAAGAGAAAAGGGAAGAAGAAGGGATATGACCCTGTGTATATGTATATGTAAGATAACTAGAATGAACACACTGCTGAATGTATTCATCATTGAGAAAGAACAATTAATACTCATATTATTAGATCAATTTTGCATGTCTATATCTGTTAATGTAAGTAACCATTTTGGGGATAATGATACGCAATGTTGCAACAATTGTCAAGTTTCTATCATCCGGTTTTGTAAACCTGCAATGTTACTGTTGTGTATTTACTCTAGTCATTTGTCTCTTTTGCTTGTTGTCTTTGTTGTATATGTCTCCCCCCCCCCCTTTTTTTTTTCTTTCTTGGCTTAATTTTAAAAAAAAGAATTCTTACTGAATTTAAGTCAGTGTAACTGGTGCTTCACTTATTGTATGTGGTCTTGGACATATGTTTGTTTTTCAAGTTGCATTATGGAATAAGTATGAAAATTTTTTATCCCACTATGTGACAAAAATTGTGAAGATAAACTGAGAAACTATGTGAAACTGTAAAGAGTCTTATAAATAAAAGAATCTGGGCCTGGTAACCCAACCCATAATCCTGGCACTCTGGGAAACTGAGGCAGGAGGACCACAACTGTCATGGTCCTGAGTTCAATCACCAGTACTGGATAAGAAAAAACACTGATAACGTTGATCAAAATCAATTCCATACCTGCTATGCAGAAGGTGGGTTTCTATTGCATTTATTCAACACAACTAATCACACTCATAAGTATTGTTATTCATTCTATTTCAGATATTAAAGAAATTTTGGTAAAAAGGTCAAATAGTATACATTTGAAACCAGTCTATCTCATTCCAGAGTATTGGTTTTTTCCTATTGAATAGTGGAGACTGAGGGCTTCGTAGTTAGCCTGCTTTGGATTAGATGCTGTGTTCTACTATGCAAGTTAGTCTTGGTTTCATCCCCAGTAATTTTTTTAATTTAAAATTTTATTTTTATTAGGTTTTTAAATTAGTATATGTTCGAGATTCCTACTAACTACATTAATCTTGGGAAACTGTTACATATGCATATCACATCTTAATCATCTTTACTCCCAATTTTAACCCCTCATCCCTAGATTCCCTTTTCATTTCCACAGAGTCTACCTGTCTCAGTAATTTAGAGACAAAATACTACACACCTGACTTCTTTGAGATGCTATAAACAGTAAATAAAATAATATATAGAAATGACTTAAGACGATGACTCCAAATGTTTATTTTTTAATGTTGCCAAAGATGTGATAATTTTGCACATTCACAATTATTAAATTAATGCATTCATGCTCTCTGTTTCTTTGTAATATTGGTCCATGCACCCCTTGTCCTAACTTCTCAAGGAATCCTGAATGAATGTACATAATGTTTGTATGTACAAAAGGGATTTAATTGTAATTGAACATGAATTGGTCATGTGGTCAGCACAAGTATTTAAGCACAGTAACTCATATTTAGTAGTAGGAAATACTGACTATTCCCATTTCCCCTGGAGAAACCACTACCCAGCACAGTTATTTTTAAATAATGTCACCATTCTGTGTTTTTTTTGAAAGTCTAAATGTTCAGGAAAAATATCTTTATTTTAACGTCTAGCATTCATTTTGCCTCCTCCCCTCATATTTGAAATGCATTTTGGCTTAAAAATATGATGTGTGAATAGTAGTGTAAATAATTTAGTACTATGATAAAGGTCATGAACCAATATAGTATTTGGAGTTCTAAGAATGACCTTTGAAAACGTAGTGGCTGAACAAATATATTGACTTAGTAACTCAAGTGAAGGAATCTGAAATCATGATGAAAATACTTTCTGTCCTGGACCCCTTGTTCTTCTTAAGCTCGTTCCTGATCAATCTCAAAAATTTAAGTCACATACCCAGGGAAGGGGTATAGAGATAAGAAATATTCCCAATAGACTACAAAGGAGATATATGTGAGAGAGTTCTGATAAATAAGATTGTCTAAGGAGTTTCTTTTATCAAAGGGATAGTTTTTTTCTAGCCAGAATGTACATGCCAAAATTTACTTATACATTTCCACACTTTGAATGGAGTAACAATCTCTTCTCCGAAATTTTGTAAGATAAAAGCTCTAAAATGAAAAGTGTGTGTACATAATATTTGGAAATTATTCTTATAACAAGTCTTTAAAAAGATATTATTGAGATACTATTTTATAACAAAAGGATGGAAGTAATCATATTGTTCCACAAAAGTTTGGTAATAGATGAAAATAGGGTGTTGGAATTTTCAATAACTTTACCTTGGTTACCCCAGTAGTAATTCTGAAAAGATACTTTCTACTGTGGTATTCATTTTTCTCCTAACCATCCTTCTGAAAATTCCTTTTCTTATATCCATTGCAAGCCAGTTTCTAGCTCCTTGAAAGAAAAGCCCTCTTTCTAGGAAAATGTTCACATCAATACATGGAAATTCAGAATTCATATCATACTTGTTCCGTAAGATATTATAGCTATTAAAAACAAAAATCACTCTAAGTTTTGTGATAGAGAGTGGATATACTTTGATCTAAAAACGTGGATTTGCAAGGAAAAGATTTTTCCCATTATGAAGCTCCAGCAACTATGATCCAGGGTGATAATTAAAATACTTTTTAATATCATGTTATGATCACAGATTTTAGTAACACTGGGCAGGCTTTCTACTCAAATAACAGTATGCCACTTACAAAATTTGTAAATTGATGAGGAAGTAAATGATGGCATATTTAAATATATACAAGATAATCAAAATTATATTTTCTTAATTTTCATAGTTATAGAAACATGGATATAAAATATATTGTAGATCCAGCTCTACCCAGTCCTGTGACTCAGCACAACCCACCAAGGGAATGTCCGGCCAGCCTCGCAGGACACAGAGGTACTGAGCCCAGGCCAGCTCAGGTCCCCAGAGCTGCTCATCAGGGACTGGCCAGTGTAGCTGCAGGGACTTGGAGAGCTTGGGCTGTGACCATCAGAGCACAGGGCATGAGCTCCATTGTTCAGGGGTGCAGCCAGCAGAGTGGGTCCTAGGGGTTGCAGGTCCGCCCAACCAGGAGCAAGGCCCCGGCACTGTAGGCCTGGGACTTGCCCCAGCTTGCCTGGCACTCCAGAGGCTCTGCACTCCTTGCAGCCAATCTCAGGGTCAAGGTGGCACCACACTCTGGGATATGCTCAAACTAGCTACCTGGGTCCAATGCGTCTCGGCCCCCAACCATTAATGTGGAGGGTTCAGCAGCACACTCCAGGAGTTCACTCTCACTAGCTGCAGAGAGGATCCAGCTTCACCCAGTCCCATGACTCAGCTCAACCCAGCAGGGGAACACCCAGTCAGCCTTGCAGGACATGGAACCACACAGGTCCCAGAAGAAAATGACAAAATGAAAGACCAAGAGGCAGTCTCAATCCCCCAGCCCACTGAGAACAAACCCAAGAGACAACAAAAGGGAAGACACTGGGAGTTGCACAACTGAACTTTCTGAAACGATAGCAAATGCAGTAAAGAAACTTCTTGATGAAGCTATAGAAAAATTCAAATCACAAATAATCTCTCAGCTAAAAAATGAAATGACAATCATTATGAAACAAATGTGTATCTAAAGAAGAGCAAGATAAAAAATAGAATAACATAAGAAAGTGATGGAAACTTTGAATGAACAATAAAAGACACAAACAGAATGCATGAAACAGATTCAAAGGGAAATTCAGGAAATGAAAAATTCCATGGAAAGTTTGAAAAACTGCTTAAATGAAGCTGAAGAAAGAATCTCAGACCTTGAAGACAGCATGGGAGCTTATGGCCACGAAAGAAAAGATCTCTTTAGAAGCAAGAAACAACAATTCAACAGCTGAAAGACAATGCCAAGAGAAATAACATAAGATTAATAAGCATCAATGAAAAAGCAGGGATCAATACTAATGACCTGCAAAGACTATTCACAGAAATAATAGCAGAAAACTTCCAAACATAGGAAGAGAATCTGATATGCAGATAAGTGATTCATACAGTACCCCAATTAACCCTAACCAAAATAAATCTTCACCCAGACATATAATAATTAGGGTATCAGAAATACAGCACAGGGCGGGGGACAAGATGGTGGAACAGTAAACAGCAGGATAAGTAGCCTCACTAAAAAATACCATCCAAACACTGGAATATAACAACAAGGAGAAGACAAAAAAGAGGGAGATGGGTCCTCTGGACCCAGGAAGAATCCAAAATGAGAATTAAAGCCCACAGAAAGAGTAAAAAGAAGTAACCAAACAAAGGTGAAGGCTGGCAGCACCTCTGACCAGAGCCAAACCCACTTTGCGGTGGGGTGCTGCTGCAATCTGGGGACACATGATTAAAGTGCTGGAGATGCACAATTAAAGTGCTGCGGCTGTGGTGGCAATGGCAGAGGTAGTGACTGTGGAGTGGACTAAGGCTGGTGAGTGAGTGCGACAAACCCCAACACCGCCCTCCCACGAGGGAGAGCGTGGGACTGGCAACCATCTTGGGACTGGGACTGCACCTAATTGGGCACAGTTCTGTGGAAATTGCTCCAACCGAGTCCTGGAGGGTCCCAGCAAGTGACTGGCTAGGTCCAGAGACCATGGCTCCAAGGGTGCCCTAGTGGTGATAGGGGAAGTTTCACAGACAACTGACACAGGTTCCCAGGCAGTGGCCCCACCCCCACTCACTGTGCCAGGTATTGGTAGAGCTGAGATGGACTGGGGAAAGGTAGCAGACAGTGCACCCGGTGGTAACTATCAGACATCCATAACCAGCACGGGCTCACTCCAGAGACATCACAAGACCCCTGAACAACCCAGGAAAATGCCAAGAAAAGAGGTAGGGGGCAGTCTCTGGCCTCCAATTCAAACAGAACAAATCCAGGAGAAGCAAATGCAGAAGAGGTCAGGAGTCCCACAACTAAAGTCTCTGGGGTGATGACAACTGAAGTAAAGAAACAACTCCATGAAGCTATAAAAGAAATTAGAACAAAACTATTAACCCAACTAAAAGAAGAAACGAAAAACATAATAAAAGAATCACTAGGCATCTCTAAAGGAGACATAGATGAAAAAATGGAGCATAGGAAAACAAGGGAAACCTGGAATGAAAAATGCAAAAAAGATTTAGAATGCATGAAACAGATTCAAAGAGACTACCAGGAAATCAAAAACTCCAATGAAATTTGGCAGAACCACCTGAAGGAAACTAAAGATAGACTTTCAAAGCTGGAAGACAGGGTTGAAGCCTGGGATTGAGAAAGGAAAGACCTCTTAAAAATAATAAGAAACCTGGAAGTAACAATACAACAGCTGCAAGACAACCCAAAGAAATATAATTAAAGAATAAAAGGTGTCAGTGAAAAAACAGGGCCAATACAAATCAATTTAAAAGCCTATTTACAGAAATAATTTCAGAAAACTTTCCAAGCATGGGAACAAGAAGTGAGTTTCAGATAAGTGGAGCATATAGAACTCCAGCTAAACATGATCAAAATATACCTACACCCAGACATATAATAATCACGATCCCAGAAATTCAACACAAAAACAAAATATTAAAAGCTATTAGAGAAAAAAAAACAGATCACCTACAAAGGAAAACCCATCAGAATCACAACAGACTTCTCAACACAAACCATCAGGTCAAGAAAAGCTTGGAGTGAAGTATTCCAACCCAGATTGATGTACCCTGCAAAATTATCTTTCAAAATTAACAGAGAAACAATACATTTCCATGACAAAGAACAACTAAAGGAATTTATGACAACCAAGTCAACCCTACAAAAGAATACTAAAGGGCATTCTAGACAGAGATTTTAAAAAGTCCACAGCTCCAGAAACAGCAGAGGAGGGATACCACTGAGTGGGACAGACGAATGAATAACCCATCATCAGGATTTGAGTCCAATATTGTTTTCAATGAGCTGTTTAGTTTAATCTTGTTCCACCTCGACCTGCTTAACTTTATTATATATGATGACAAAGACAGCTATTTTAAAGATAACAAAATATATTAGGGTAGCCTTTAATGATATTCGATCACCTTGTTT
>RJWM01036805.1:6981-18004 GCA_004363535.1 Dasyprocta punctata
TTTGCCATTTGTATTTCTTTCTCTGAGAAGTGTGTATTCATCTCAGATGCCCATTTTTGGATTGGGTCCTTGAATTTTAGGGGCCTGATTTCTTTTAATTCTTTATATGTTTTAGATAGAAGTCCTTTGTCTGATGGACAATTGGCTAAGATATTTTCCCAGTTTGTGGGTTTTCTTTTCACTCTGTTGGAGATTTCCCCTTACATGCAAAACTTTTTAGTAGGATGAGATCCCACGTGTTGATTCTGGGAAGTGTTTCCCGTGCAATCTGATTTTTGTTCATGAACTCTCTGCCTACTCCTGTGTCATCGAGATTTTTACCTACTCTGTCTTCTAGTAAGTTTAGTGTCTGTGTTTTTATATTCAGATCTTTGATCCTTTTTGACTTTATTTTAGTGCATGGTGATAGGCATGGATCTAGTTTTAGTTTACGGCATATCATTTTTTCATCTATGTCTCCTTTAGAGATGCATAGTGATTCTTTTATTATGTTTTTCATTTCTTAGTTGGATTAATAGTTCTGCTCTAATTTCTTTTATAGCTTCATGGACTTGTTTCTTTACTTCAGTTGTCATCACATCAGAGACTTTAGCTATGGGACTCCCGACCTCTTCTGCGTTTACATCTCCTGGATTTGTTCTGTTTGAATTGGAGGCCAGAGACTGCCCCCTACGTCTTTGTCTTGGCATTTTCCTGGGTTGTTCAGGGGTCTTGTGATTTCTCTGGAGTGAGCCCTGCTGGTCCACTGCCTTTCCCCAGCCTGTGTCAGCTCCGCTGTTGTCTGGCACAGTGCGTGGGGGCGGGGCTGCTGCATGGGAACCTGGGCTGTTTGTCCGTGAAACTTCCCTTATCACCTCTAGGGTGCGCGTGGAGCCATGGTCTCCTGACCTAGCTGGTCACTCGCCGGGACCCTCCGGGGCTCAGTCAGAGCAATTTCTGCAGGACCTTGCTCAATTAGGTGCAGTTCCGGTCCCAAGATGGTCGCCAGTCCCTCGCTCTCCCTTGCGGGGGGTGGCGGGGGTGGGGGTTGGAGTTCGTTGCACTGGCTCTTTGTCCACTCCACGATCACTGTCTCTTCCTTCGCTGCTGTGGCCGCAGCACTTTAATCGTGCGTCCCCAGGTCGCAGCAGTTCCCCACTGCAAAGTGGGTGCGGCTCTGGTCAGAGGTGCTGCCAGCCCCCGCCTTTGTTTGGTTACTTCTTTTTACTCTTTCTGTGGGCTTCAATTCTCTTTTTAGAATCTTCCTGGGTCCAGAGGACCCACCTCCCTCTTTTATGTCTCCTCGTTGTTATATTCCAGCATTTGGACGGTGTTTTTTAGGGAGGTTACTTATCCTGCTGTTTACTGTTCCACCATCTTGTCTTTCTTCTCCTCTGCTATTATTTCTGCAAATCGTCTCTGCAGGTCATTAGATTGATTCCTGATTTTTCATTGATGCGTATTAATCTTATGTGATTTCTCTTGATGCAGCCTCTTGATGAATTGCACTGGAACACTGTGCTGGGTAGAGCTTCAATCCTCCAGCTGTTAAATTGTTGTTTCCTGGTTCCTTGTTATTTTTAAGAGATCTTTTCTTTCATAAGCTTCTTTCTTTCATAAGCTTTCATGCTGTCTTTGAGGTCTGAGTCTATCTTCAGCTTCTTTCAAGCAGTTTTGCCAACTTTCCATAGAGTTTTTCATTTCCTGAATTTCCCTTTGAATCTGTTTCATGCATTCTATTTGTGTCTTATATTGTTCATTCAAAGTTTCCATCATTTTCTTATGTTCTTCTATTTGTTTATCTTGATCTTCTTTAGATACACACAACATTTCTTTCATAATGACTGTCATTTCATTTTTTAGCTGAGAGATTATTTCTAATTTGAGTTTCTCTGTAGCTTCATGGAGTTGTTTCTTTACTTCATTTGCTGTCATTTCAGATAGTTCAGTTGTGTGACTCCCAGTGTCTTCCATTTCATTGTCTCTTGGGTTTGTTCTCAGTGGGCTGGGGGATTGAGACTGCCTCTTGGTCTTTCGTTTTGTCATTTTCTTCTGGAACCTGTGTGGCTGGGCAGGCAGCCTCTTGATGAATTACACTGGAACACTGTGCTGGGTAGAGCTTCAGTCCTCCGATATTCCCATGGCTAGCTTAGGCACACCCCCAGATTATAGTGCTGGACCCTTGTGTACTGTGGTTTGTGAGGCTGGCTGCGTGTTCCCCTGATGTACTTTGTTGGGTTGCTCTGGGACGCTGGGCTGGACAAAGTTTGTATCCTCCCTGGTAGCTAGCAGGGTCACACCCCTGGAATTTGTCTGTGGGGCCTAGAACCTGGCTGTGTAGCATTCAGAACCCCTGTGACCCAGGTAGCTAGCAGAGACTCAGCCCTGGGGTTTGTCATTGGACATTGAGTCTGACTGGGTGGAGTTTGGAATGTCTGGGACCCAGGCAGCTAGACAGAGCACACCCTGGAGTGTGGCACCACCAGGACCTTGCATCTGGCTGTGAGGAGTTCAGAGCCTTTGTAGCATGGGGCCAGCCCCAGCGAGTCCCAGGTGAGTAGTGCCAGGGCCTTGCTCCTGGTTGGGTGGGGTTTGCAACCTCTAGGACCTGCTGCACCCCTGAACAATGGAGGTCACGCCTTGTGCTCTGATGGGCAGAGCTCAAATTCTCTAAGGCCCTGCAGCTTATGCTGGGCGCACCCTGATGAGCAGGTCTGGGGCTCTGGGCTGGGCCGGGCTCAGTACCTCTGTGTCCTGCAAGGCTGGCCGGGTGTTCCCCTGATGGATTGTGCTGAGACACTGGGCTGGGTAGAGCTTGATCCTCTGTGCAACTAGTAAAAATGCACTCCTGGAGCGTGTTGCTGGACCCTCTGCCTTACTGAGATGGGGTAGGAGTCTCTGGGACCCAGGTGGCTAGGTGGAGCACACTTCTGAGTGTGGCACCACCAAGACCTTGCTTCTGGCTGGAAGGAGTTCAGAATCTCTGGCTATTTATTTATTTTTAAGATTGTATGTTAAAAAACTTTTTAATAAGACGAGATCCCAGTTTTTGGTTCTTTGTGATATTTCCAGTTGGTTTTCTTTTTTTCATAAAGTCTATGCCTACCCCTGTGTCTTCAAGAGTTCTTCCTATTCTATAGATTTTTGATCCTTTTCAGTTTTAGTTTAGTGCATGTTGAAAAATATGGGTTAGTTTTAATCTTTGGCATCTCAAAAGCCAGTTTTCCCCACACTGTTTATTGAAGAGGTTGTGTTTAATTCCAGTGAAGTTGTTTGGCCCCTGAATAAAAAAAAGGTGACTTGAATGTGTTTGAAGTTGTTTCTGTATCTTCTAATCTGTTCCATTGAGCCTCAGGTTTTTTTTTGTCAGTAGTATGCCATTTTATTTATTTTAGCTTTGTAGTATAATTTAAAGTCATGCATTGTGATGCCCCTGGGTTGCCTTTGTTGCCCAGAATTGTTTTTGCTATTCTAGGTCTCTTTTATTTCCAAATGAATTTTAGGATTGTTTTCTCTAGTTCTGTGAGGTATGCTATTTTGATGGGGATTGTATTAAATCTGTATAACAATTTTGGAAGTATGGCCATTTTCACTATATTGGTTCTTCCTACCCTAGAACAAGAGATATCTTTCCGTTTTCTGATGTCTTTTTTGATCACATTTTTCAGAATACTGTAGTTTTCAATGTAAAGGTCTCTTATTTCCTTTGTTAAATTACTCATAAATATTTCATTTTTTGGATGCTGTGCTGAAAGTTGTTACTTTCCTAATTTTTCTCTCAGTGAGTTTGTTGTTTTTGTATAGGAATGCTATTGATTTTTGAGTATTGACTTTGTGTCCAGCTACACTGCCGAATTAGGTTATTAAATTTAGAAGACTTGGAAGTTTTTGGAGTCTTCTATATGGAGTATTGTATCATCAGCAAATAGTGACAATTTAACTTCTTCATTTCCTATCCCTATTGCTTTCCTTTCTTTCTCTTGTCTAATTCCTCTGGCTAATGTTTCCAGAATTATGTTGAATGAGAGTGATGATAATAGAGACCCTTGCTTTGTTCCTGATTTTAGAGAGAAAGCTTTCAGTTTTGACTATTTAATACAATGTTGGCTGTTGATTTGTCATAGATGGCTTTTTATCAGATTGAGATAAAGATCATGTATTTCAATTTTCTGTAGCATTTTTTTATCAAGAATAGATGTTGGGCTTTGTCAAATACTTTTTCTGCCTGTATTGAGATGATCACATGGTTTTTGTCCTTGGCTCTGTTACTATAGTGTATTACATTTATGCATTGTGTATGTTGAACCATCCCTGCATCCCTGGGATGAATCCTATTCAGTCATGGTGGATAATCTTCTTGATGATTTTGTTGTTTCTGTTGCCAGTATCTTATTGAGGATTTTTGTGTCTATGTTAGGGACATTGTCCTATAGTTCTTTTTTGGGTTGGGTCCTTCTCTGATGTTGGTATTAGAATAATGCTTGGTTCCAGGAATGATTTTGGAAGTACTGCTTCCCTTTCAATTTCATTAAAGTGTTTGGGGAGTAGTGACATTAGATCTTCTAAGAATTTCTTGTAGTATTCAGCGGTGAATTAATCAGGAAATGGGCTTTTTTTTGTTGGTGGGTTTTTAATTACATCTTCAAATTCATTGGCTGGTATTTTAGTTACATCTTCAAGTCCATTGACTGATATTTAGAATTTTTATATCTTTTTGACTCAACTTTGGTAATTCATATGTATCTAGGAATTGGCCTTTTTCTTCTGTGTTTTCCATCTTATTAGGATACAGGTTCTTGAAGTAGGTTTTGATGCTCTCCTGGATTTTTTTCAGGATCTGTTGTGATTTCACCTTTTTCATTCTTAACTGCATGTATTTGAGTCTTTTCTTTCCTTTTTTGATATGGGTTGATAAGGGTTTGTTAATTTTAATCTTTCAAAGAACCAATGCTTTGATTCAGTGGTTCTTTGTATTGTTTTCTTTGTCTCAGTTGCATTAAGTTTTGTTCTGATATTTATAATTTGCTCCTTCTTCCAACCTTTAAACTTTAGGAACAATCACAGCCTGGATCCCACATTCTGTTGCTGCACACCTCTTTTTTAGGACCCACCCTACTTGGATACAGCAGTTTCAGTACAAGACTTTAGCTGTTGCTATGGCAGTGGTTACTGTGTTGGCATGCGTTCATTGCTACTCAGGTATTCTGGTTCCCTTAATTTCATACTCCCTCTTGCTTCACCCCACTTAAGCCTGTCCTACCAACCCTCCATAAAAATCCAGTTCACCTAACCCTGGATGAACTGTCCTGTGGAGTTGCTCTTGGAGATCGTGTTCAGAACCCTAAATTCAGGCTATTTGTATTCTTTTACTGAATCGTCATTCTTTTACCTAACATGTACATACTGTGATGATTGTATAGGTTCTGTGCTTTATTCTGCTACTATTACATCAGTTGATTTTCATATGTTGAACCATCCTTTCAGTTCCTGGGATAAATACTATTTGGTAATGTTGTGTAATCCTTTTTAAAAAATGTTGCTTATAATATATATATATATATATATATATATATATACATATATATATACATATATATATGTATATATATATTTTGCTGGCATTATTTTTGTTGAGGATTCTTTTGTATTGATAAAAGGTTATTCTGTAGTTCTTCTGTAATACCTTTGTTTTATTCTGGTATCGATAATAGTGGTTTCAAATAATTAGTTGTGAAGTATTGTTTCCTTTTCTGTTTTTGTGGGAGGATTTATAATTGTTCCTTGAGTGTTTGCTCAGGTTCTCTGTTGAAGCCACTTGTGGTTGTGTTCTCTCCTGGTCCTTTTCATTTTTATTTTATTATTTTATATTTTAAAGAGAAAAGAAAAAAAATAAAATTTCAAAACAAGATAATTAGAAGGTAACAATGGCTAATACATTGCATATTGTTATCTTTAAATTACTCAGAGTGCAAGATAGCAGCATTTTAATTTTCCAGATACTATTAGCACAAGCTGCTTTTCAATGAACTGAGAAATTAGTAGTATGACTGTATTAACTATCTTTTATATATATAAAAGATACATATATGTACACACAAATGTATATTATTTCTTTTGGCTTCTCACACTAGGGAGACAACATGATGGTTACACATGTGAGTCAGATTTCACTGATGATTATGGTGTCTAGTTGCATCCATTTACCTACAAAAACCTTGAGTTTATCATTCTTTATGACTGAATAGTACTCCATTGTATAAAAATACCACATATTTTTAATCCATGCTTTAGTTGATGGGCATTTGGGTTGTTTCTAAGATGTAGCTATTACAAATTGTGCTGCTATAAACTTGGATGCACATATATCACTATGGTATGTCATTTTTAATGCTTCTGAGAAAATACCTAGCAGGGGAATAGCTGGATCAAATGGGGCCTCTAATCCTAGTTTTTAAAGGAATCTTCACACTGATTTCCACAGTAGTTGTACCAGTCGGCACTCCCACCAACAAGGAAGAAGGGTTTTTCCCACTTTCCCACATACCCTCCAGCATTTGTTATTGATTGATTTCTTGATAATAGCCATTCTTTCTGGGCTGAGATTGAAGCTCAGTGTTGTTTTAGTTTGTGTCTCTCGAATGACCAGTGATGTTGAGCATTTTTTTCATATATTTATTTGCTTTTTGTGTTTCTTCATCTGAGAACTGTGTGTTTATCTCAGATGCCCATTTTTGGATTGGGTTTTAAAACTAGGGAGATCTGATATTTTTGAACTCGTTACAAGTTCTTGATAGTAATCCTTTGTCTGAGGAATAGCTGTCAAACATTTTTTCCCACTTCATGGCTTGTCTCTTCACTATTGGTGGTTTCTCTTGCTGTGCAAAAGCTTTTCAATAACATGAGATTCCAGTTGTTGATTCTTTGTGATAATTCTATATGATTGGGGTTTTATTCATAAAGTCTTTGCCTACCCCAGTGTCTTCAAGAGTTTTACCTATTCTATATTTCAATAGATTTAATGTTTTTGTTTTAATTCATTTCAAATTCAATTTAGTGCATGGTGAAAGATATGGGTTCAGTTTTATCTTTGGCATGTACAGAACCAGTTTTTCCAGCACCATTTGATAAAGAGGCTATCTTTCTTCCCGTGATGGTATCTGGCACCTTTGTCAAAGGTAAGATGGCTTAGTATGTGTGGAGGTTTTTCTGCAACTTCTAATCTGTTCCACTGATCTTCGGGTCTGCGGTTTTTTTTTTTTAAATTTTGCCAGTACCATGGAGTTTTTACCACAGCAGCTTCATATTGTAATTTAAAGTCAGGGATTGTGATGCCCAAGCTTTGCCTTTGTTGCCCAGAATTACCTTTCCTATTTTCGGTCTCTTCGGTTCCAGATGAATTCTAGGGTTGTTTTCTATAATTCTGTGAGATATACTCTTGGAATTTTGATCAGAATTGCATTAAATCTGTATAACAGTTTTGGAAGTATGGTCATTTTCCTGTATTGGTTCTTCCTACCCAAGAGCAAAGGATGTCTATTTTCTGATATCTTCTTTAGTCTCCTTTTTTCAAAGTACTGTAGTTTTCAGCGGAGAGGTGCTTTACATCCTCTGTTAGATTGATTTCTAGGTATTTCATTTCATTGATGCTATTGTGAAATGTGTTGTTTCCATAATTTCTCTCAGTGAGTTTTCATCTGTGTACAGAAAGGCCATTGATTTTTGAGTGTTGATGTTGTATCCAGCTACCTTACTGAATTTGCTCATTAACTCTAGTAGTCTTTTGGTGGAGTTTTTGTGGTCTTCTATGTAGAGTATCATGTCATCTGAAAATAATGATAATATAAGTTCTTTCTGTCCTATCTTTATTCCTTTTATTTCTTTCTCTTGTCTAACTGCTGAGGCTAAAGTTTCTGGGACTACGTTGAGTAAGAGTGGAGACAGTGGACGTGCTTGGCTTGTTTCTGATTTTAGAGGGAAAGCTTTCAGTTCCTGTCCAGGTAGTATGATGTTGCCTGTTGGTAGTATGACTTTTATCAGATTGAGATAAAGACTATCTCACTTTTCTGTAGCTTTTTTTTTTTTAGCATGAATGGGTGCTGGGCTTTGTCAAAAGCCTTTTGCATCTATTGAGCTGACCATATGAATTTTGTCCTTGGCTCTGTTAATATGGTATATTACATTTATTGATTTATGTATGTTGAAGCATCTCTGTATCCTTGGGATAAATCCCACTTGGTCATGGTGTATACTCTTCTTGACGATTTGCTGCATTCTGTTTGCCAGTATCTTATTGAGGATTTTTGCATCTATATTCATTAGGGAGCTCTTTCTTGGTTGGGTCCTTCTCTGGTTTTGGTACTGGGTAATGCTTGCTTCTAGGAATGAACTTGGGAGGATTACTTCCCTTTCAACTTCATTAAAGAGTTTGAGAAGTAGTGGTGTTAGGTCTTCTCTAAATTTCTTGTAGAATTCAGCAGTGAATCCGTCAGGGCCTGGGCTTTTCTTTGTTGGTAAGCTTTAATCACATCTTTGATTTTATTGGTTGATACTGGTTTATTTAGGATTTTTTTAATATCTTTTTGATTGAACTTTGGTAATTCACATGTATCTAGGAATGTGTCCATTTTTTCTGCATTTTCCATCTTGTGAGAATACACGTTTTCAAAGTATGTATAAATGGTCTTCTGGATTTCTATAGGATCTGTTGTGATTTTACCCTTTTCATTCCTAATTGCATGGATTTGAGTCTTTTTTTGATAAGATTGGATAAGGATTTGTCAGTTTTATTTAATCTTTCAAAGAACTCTTCGATTCATTGATTCTGTGTGTGTGTGTGTGTATGTATTAGTTTCCAATGTATTAATTTCTGCTCTGATCTTTATAATTTCCTCCCTCTTAGGGGCTTTTGGCTTATCCTGCTCTTCTTTTTCTAGAAGTTTGAGGTTCACCATTAAATTGTTTATTTTTGCTTGCTTTGTTTTCCTGATACAGGTATTAACTGGTATAAACTTCTGTTTAAGGACTGCTTTCATTGTGTCCGATATGTTCCGGTTATGTCGTATTGTTATTATCATTTAATTGTAGAAACTGTCTGATTTCTTCTTTAATTTCATCTGTGACCCATTGGTTGTTCAGGAGGGTGCTATTTAATTTCCATGTGTCTTAGTTACTTTTCACTTGTTGCCGAGACAAAACACTTGACGCCCAAAATTAGGGAAGGAAAGGTTTATTCTTACAATTTCTTGGGAGTTTCAGTCCATTAGTTGGCTCCAAGTCAGCATGGGGTGGCGGGGCTACAGTTCATGGTGGCTGCAAGCCACAAGGCATGCTGGCAAGAGAGACAGGAAGGAAGCGGAAGCAGAACCGCAAGTGGAAGAGGAAGACCCGCCTTCCCTTACACTGTATCTCAGCTCCAGCCCTGGGCATGGGCAGTGTTCACATTGCTAATCCCAGCGCTAGACAACAAACTGAACACAAGCAGCCCCATCAAAAGTATGAGGACTTGGGGGTACATAGCATATCACCCAATACACCATGTATTTATGAAGTTCTCATGGTTTCTTTTTCCATTGAGTTCCAATTTCATTGCACTGTGGTCTGATAATATATGGGGGATAATTTCAGTTCTTTTGCATTTACTTAAGAATGTTCTGTGAGCTAGTGTGTGGTCTGTTTCAGAGAACGTGTCATGTGCAGCTGAGAAGAATGTGTATTCCGATGTTGCGGAGTGGAACACTCTGTAGACATCTACTAAGTTCATTTATTGAAACATTTGATTCAGTTTTAATATTTCATTATTGATTTTTATATCTAGTTGATCTGTCTTTTTTGTGACAGTGGAGTATTGAGACCTCCCAGTACAGTCATATTAGTGCTTACTTGATTTTTCATGTTCGTTAATATTTGTTTTATATAGTTGGGTGCATGGTATTTGTTGCATATATATTATGGTTGTTATGTCTTCCTTTTGGATTGTTCCCTTTACAAGGATGTGGTGACCTTCTTTAGTCTTGGCTTGAAATTCACTTTTTTTTTGCAAAGAGAATAGCTACCCTTGCTTTTTTCTCTTTCTTTCTTTCTTTCTTTCTGTCTGTCTGTTTGTCTTTTGTGCTGGGGATCGAACTCACGACCTCATGCATGTCAGGAATCCCTGCTTTTTTTCAGGGTTCCAATTGTGTGGAGTATTGTTTTCTATCCTTTGACTTTTTGACTATGAATTTCTTTTGGAATTGAACGTGTTTCTTGTATGCAGTACATTGTTGGATCTTGCTTCTTAATCCATTCTGCCAGTCTGTGTTTTTTGATTGGTGAATTGTGACCATTAACATTGATAGTTAATAACTGACATGTATTGACTTACTCTTTTCATGCTATTTTCCTCTTGTTGACTCCCCCTCTATTTTCCCCATTGCTGTGTTTAGTTGTTTGCCTTGACTGTTTGATTCCTTCTGTTGTGGTTCATGAAGTTACAGTCTTTGTTTTCTCTGTGTAGAATGTCCTTCAAAACAGTTTTGTGTGCCGGTTTTGCAGTCATAAATTTCTTCAGATGTTCTTTGTCATGGATATATCTTATTTTTCCATCAGTTTTGAAAGATATGTTTTTGGGTACATCAATCTGGGTTGAAGGTTTTTATTTAGAACTTTATTTTATTTTATTTTTTATTTTAAAAAATAGATACAGAAGATAGAAACGAAAAGCAGGAAAGACAAACAACAACAACAATGACAGATCTGATACAATTACACTGTAGGTTTACACTCTGAGGTGGCTGAAGTTTCACAGTAGTTACAATATTACATATCGTTACCTTCATAGGGGTTGATTATATTGACAGACATAGACATGCAAGGTTTATCAATTCAGGAATATTAATTTTTCTTTTTCAATAGCTAATGTACTTAGTAATACAGTTTTTTTAGCTGTCTTATTTATGCATATTTATAAATTTATGTCTTTTTCTTTTTCCCTTCCTTTCTTCCTTTCCCCTTAGAGTACCTCTTGTTATCATTGAAATAACTACCCATAATATCAGGTCTAATATAA
>RJWM01036806.1:0-17908 GCA_004363535.1 Dasyprocta punctata
GGGATTGTGATGCCCCTCCCCTTGCCCTGGTTGCCCAGGATTGCTTTTGCTGTTCTGGGTTTCCTCTGGTTCCAAATGGTTTTCTAATGCTGTGAGGAATGCTATTGGCATTTTATCAGGATTGCATTAAATCTGTATAACAGTTTCGGAAGTATGGCCATTTTCACTGTATTAGTTCTTCATTCTCAAGAACAAGGGCTCTTTCCATTTTCTGATATCCTCTTCTATATCCTTTTTCAGAGTACCATAGTTTTCAATGGAAAGGATTTTACTTTCTTTGTTAGGTTGATTCCTAAGTATTTCATTTTTGGATGCTATTGTGAGAGGTGTGTTTTCCCTAATTTATCTCTCAGTGAATTTGTTATTTGTGGACATTAGTACTATTGACATTTTAGTGTTGACTTTGTATTCAGCTATGTTATTAAATTTGGTTATTGAATCTAGGAATTTTTTGTTGGAATTTTTGGGGTCTTCTCTGTAGAGAAGTCATCTACAAATAATGATAATTCAACTTCTTCCTTTCTTGTTCTTATTCTTTTTATTTTTTTGTCTAATTGTTCTGGCTAATGTTTCCAGAATTATATTGAGTAAGAGTGGTGATAGTGACATCCTTGTCTTGTTCTTGATTTTACAGTGCAGTTTTCAGTTTTTCACCATTTAGTATAGTGTTGACTGTTGGTTTGCCGTAGATGGCTTTTGTCAGATTGAGATAAAAAACGTCTTTTCTAACTTTCTGTAGGTTTGTTTTGTTTAATCATGAATGAATGTCAGATGCCTTTTCTGCACCTACTGAGATGATCATTTAGTTTTTTTCCTTAGTTCTGTTAATATGGTGCATTACATTTATTGATTTACTTATGCTGAACCATCCCTACATCCTATCTGCATCCTGCCTTATTTGGTCAGGGGTATAACGTTCTTGATGGTTTGCTGCATTCTGTTTGCCAGTATCGTATTGAAGATTTTTGCATCTATGCTCATTAGGGAGATTGGCCTGTAGCTCTTTTTATTGTTTGAATCCTTCTGTGGTTTTGGTTTCAGGGTAATGTTCACTTTCAGGAATGAGTTTGGGAGTATAGCTTCCCTTTCAATTTCATTAAAGAGTTTGAGGAGTAGTAGCATTAGATCTTCTCTAAATTTCTCCAGTGATTCAGCAGTGAATCCATCAGGACCTGGGCTTTTCTTTGTTGATGGGTTTTTAATTACATCATCCATTTCATTGACTGATAATGGGTTATTTAAAACTTTGCATCTTTTTGATTCGGTTTTGTAGTCCATATGTACCTAGGAAGCTTTCCATTTTCTCAGTGTTTTTCATCTTATCAGGATATAGGTTCTTGAAGTAGGTATTAACGATCTTCTAGATTCTGCAGGATTCATTATCATTTTACCCTTCTCACTCCTAATTAAATGGGGTCTTTCCTTTCGTTTTGTTGATAAGGCTAACTAACAGTTTGTCAATTTTATTTAATCTTTCAAGGAACCAGCCCTAAATTTATTGATTATTTGTATTGTTTTCTTTTTGTCCATTGCATTAATTTCTGCTCTAGTCTTTGTAATTTGTATGACCTTCGGATTTGACTTCTTTTTCTGGAAGCCTGAGGTTCAACATTAGGTCATTTATTTTCTCTGTTTTCTGATATGGGAATCAGTGTTACAAATTTTCCCTTCAGGAATGCTTTCATTGTGTCTCATAATTTCTGGTATATTGTATTGGCATTATTGTTTAACTGAAGAACTTGTCCAATTTCTTCTTTAATTTCATCTGTGACTCATTGGTTGTTTGGGAGGATGTTGTTTAATTTCCATATGTTTATGACATTTTCGTGGTTTCTTTTGCCATTGATTTCCAATTTCACTGCACTATGGTCTTACAATGTGCATGGGAGAATTTCAGTTCCTTTGCATTTACTTAAACATATTCTATGAGCTAGTATGTGATCTATTTTAGAGAAAGTCCCATGTGCAGTTGAGAAGAATGTGTATTCTGATGTTATGTTTTATAGACATCTACTAAGTCTATTTGTTCAAAAGTTTTGTTCAGTTCTGATATTTCTTTATTAATTTCTTGTGTAGTTGACCTGTCTATTTTTGACAGTGAGGCATCAAGTTCCACCATTACAATTTTATTAGTGCTTGCTTGATTTTTCATGTCTGACAGTATTTGTTTAATACACTTGGATGCTCTGATATTTGGTGCATATATATTTATGATTGCTATCTCTTTCTTAGATTGTTCCTTTAACAAGAATTTGGTGACCTTTGTCACATTTGATCAGTCTTGACTTGAAATCTATTTTGTCAGCCAATATAACAGCTACCCTTGCTTTTTCCATGTTGCTATCACATTGAGTAATGTTTTCCATTCTTTAACTTTTAGTCTATGAGTTTCCTTTTAAGTTAAATGTGTTTCTTTTATGAAGCATATTGTTGGATTTTGTTTCTTGACCCATTCTGCCAGTCTATTTCTTTTGACTGGTGAATTGCGACCATTTCCTTTGATGGTTATAACTGAGATGCGTTGACTTAACCTTGCCATGTTATTTTTTGTGGTTGGTTCCCTTACTTTTCCTTTTGTTTAATTACCTGCCTTGCCTGTTGGATTCATTCTGTTGGAGTCCATGGAGTTGTTGTGTTCATTATCTCTTTCTAGAATGTCCTTCAGAACATTTTGTGTTGATGGTTTGGTGGTCATGAATTTCTTCATGTGTTCTTTGTCATGACAGTATCTTATTTCTCCATCAATTTTGAAAGTTAATTTTACAAGGTACATCAATCTGGATTGGAGATTGTTTTCTTTTAGGGCTTGAAATACTGTATGCCAAGCTCTCCTTGGTTTAAGGCTTTGTGTTGAGAAGTCTCCTATAATTCTGATGGGCTTTCCTTTATAAGAAATTTATTTTCTCTAATATCTTTTACTATTCTGTTCTTTTGTTGAATTTCTGTAATCTTAAATATAATATGCCTTGAGGTGCATTTTTCATGATCATGGCTAATTGGAGTTTTATGTGCCTCATTATCTGTGTGTCAAATTTCTTTTTCCATACTTGGGAAGTTTTACGCCATTTCATCTTGTTATATCATTTGCATTATCACCTGCTTTTCTCATTGACTCTGATAAATCTTATGTTGTTCTTCACATCATCTGCCAATCATTAGATTGATTTTTCATGATCCCTTGCTATTTTTAAGGAATCTTACTTTTCATGATTGCTAACTGCAAACCTGTCTTCCAGATCTGATATTTTGTTTTCCTATTGGTTCATTCTACAATGTATACTTTCAATAGAATTTTTAATCCCCTGGACATCTGATCAAATTTGTTTCATGAATTTAATTTCTTTCCTGTTAGGCAGTCATGATTTTTATGATTTTCCTAAGCTCTTCTATTTTTTAAAATCTATATCTTCTCAAAATTCACTAATCATGCCCTTCATTATGGCCATCATTTCTGAAGTTATCTGAGAAATTATCTTTCAATTAATTTTTTCTAGAGCCTCATCCATTTGCTTTGTTAATTCTGTTGTTACCACTTCAGAGAGTCTAAGTGGATGAATTTCAAGTTGTTCCACCTCATTGTCCTCCTGAGTTTGCCTTTGGTGATCTGGAAGTCTGGGATTATCTTTTGCTTTCATAACTTCTCATTTTCTATTTTTTTTCCAATTTAATCCCTGCATTGATGCTTGTAAATTGTTTATGGTGGGTATCCTCATTGCTAGAACCCTTAGTAAATGACTACTTCTCAGAGATGTCTTGCAGGTGTAGCTGGATTTTGTATTTTGATTCTGCTGCACGATCCTATCTCTTCAGTTTATTGGGGATGAGAAGTTGCTGCCTATTTGGCCTAGTCCCTAGTTCTTTGGCACTGGTCTATAGTATTGTTTATGACCCTCAGGCAATCTCAGTCTTGCTGTACAAGGAAGAACAACTGATTAGAACAGCTATGTCACTGTGTCTAAAGTAGTACAATCAGTAATAATAATAGCATCAAACATACCCTAGAAAATGAAACACTGTGGTAATTATTAATTTACCACTTTAACTGGATGAATAGGATTTGTAGTTACATAACCAAATCCGAAACAAACAAGAAAATTGTGTGCTGTAAATATCCTTTCAATATGGCAATCTTATCCTCAGTGGAGAAAATTTAAAAGGAGATAGGGGAAAAATGAAGAATCAAAGAAGAGAAAAAGAGAAAGCTGACAGAGAAAGGAAAATTACAAAAGTTCTGGGAACTAGTGAAGAAGAAAGAAGGGGAAGACATAAGAAAGAGAAATAAGAACAGTACAAAATAAACAAAAAACTAGATACAATGTTCTCAGACATATAGATCAAACAGTCGAGTAAAACAGAAAAGGAATACAAAATGCAAATAAAAATAGGAAAACATTAAAAAGTAAAAAATAAACAAGCACAGAAAAGAAGAAAATTAGGGGGAAAAAAAAGTCCACTTCAAGGCATGTATCTGGTGTCTCTGGTTGATAGAGGGGGCAAACAAACTCCAGATCCTTTTGATTGATCCCAGCAAGTCAGCAGTAGAATTATGGCAGTGGTAGGTAATCCCAGTAAAACTGGACCTTTAATTCCACTTAAGTTCAGACTACTGGTTTATGGCTGTGAGGCAGGGACCCTAGTTTTTCAGCCTGCAACAGTTCATGGGAATCCTGCCAGCTTGAACTCGGCTAATTGCTGGTTCGGATTAACTCCTTGATCTCCTACCAATTTGGTCGTGGTTGCAAATTACCCTGCCATTTGGATCCACTAGATGGAGCCAACTGTGCAGCTGTTCTGAGTTCTGTCTTTCATTGGCCTCTTTCCAAAATGACTCCCAGCCAATTGCCCTCTCCTGGGGGGGCATCTGAACCTGAATAACTGACCAGGCACTGTAATCCTCAGTGTCTGCTTCTCTGTCCCACTGTGCATTTCTCTGTGGAAGTCTCTGGGGTCACCAGTAGCCACTGTGCATCTGCAGGTTTGAGTCGCCCCTCCCACATAGCAAGCCAGGGCTCACAGAGAAAGTGCTGCTTGCCACCTCCTTCCTCCATGTTGTTTGCTCTCCCCTGGTGCTCTAATTCTAACTTCAGATTCTTGCTGGGTGTGGGGACCAACTTCCCTCTGCCTTTTCTTCCTCATGTTGCTCTATTTCAGTGTCTGGATTTCAAATATTAGAAAGGCTGTTTCTCTGCTGCTCACCGTTCCACCATCTTCCTCCTTTCCACATCATCCATTTCTGACCACTTGATAGGGCTCTTCTACTCACTCTGGCATGGAGACAATCTGGTCAAATGAACCAAATAAGAACATTTATTCAAGGCAGACATCAGACAAGGTAGCTCTGAACAAGTAGTTTTGGAACTGCCTCATTAATATGTACCTTATCCAAATATTTGTGGGGGTAAAACACGGCAGTACAACCTGCAGGGTGATTTGAGAATCCTTGGCCTTGAGAAGCCTAGGAATACACATGAGAAGCTATGTCCTCCTTGGAGGCAATCCAGTTTAATTAATTGGTGCTTGCAGTAGCTAAGAGACCATGAAACACTCAAAGTAAATGAAATGGTACATAACAAAAGCTTCTTTTTATGAGCCTTAAAGGGAAGTAGACTTCAATTTGAAAATATATTTCATTGAATTGTACATAAGCTTTTTTAATAGATCAAAAGTGCCTGAATGTCAGGAGTTGCACATGATTCAGTTTAATATACATTTTAAAATAGGTTGAAAAATAGTTTTCAAGACATTTAGTGATCATGTTTAAATGCTATATTTGAAATTATACTTTAGTACTACTTCAGTGGAAGCATACTGGATAAGGCTGGAACATAATGAGGATTTGAAACCCTGTTTATATATTTCTTTACCTTTGAGAGAATGCCCTATCTCTCCTTGCTTCAGTTTCCTTATCTATCGAATGGGAATTAAATATTTTGGGTGAAGACTTACTGCAATATCCAACAGGAAAAGTGGCCAGCTCAAAGCTATCCACAATGAGTAGACATATAGACTTTCCTACAAGGGTGATTATTTGTGTTGACGAAGATTATTGCATGATGTAATTTGTGTTAAGTGACTTATAATTCATGAGAAAGAGTGAGACATCACAAGTGTCAATCAATACAACTGTTGAGCTCTGTCCAGTAAATTGAACACGTAGGGGTGACTTCTGTGCTCTGCTGGGACTGTCTGCTAGGCCTTATGGCAAAAACATAAAGTCCATGCAAAATATCTGTGATAGTTTTTCTCTTTAGCTTCCAAGGGCACTTGCTGGGAGTCTCACATAGGGCAATTCATATGTAGGTACCAGCTATCCAGAAAACACTTTAAAATATTCATAATTCTTGCTTTGTTTGGTTTACAATGAGCCACTGATTTCCTTTTTTCTCTGAAGGGGATGTTTATGAAATATTAGGCTTCAGAGCATGTGCATTATGTCATGCATTTTCCTCATCTATGTGTTCCCTAGATGTAGTACCATGTGTGACCTTGTTCAGCTGTCCAAACTAGAGCAAAAGATTACCCAAATATTATCAGTCATATACAAGAAATTGTTTTGCACATCATAGCTGATTTTGCAGCACTTGTTTTTCTCTTTCAACTGAACACAGTTTTCTTCTTAGTCTGAAATCCCCTAGATGGCACTAGAGAATACTATATTTAAGTGGTTTATATAATACCCTTCAGTAGATGAGGGCAAACGATTTTCATTTTTCTGAAAATAAACATTAATAAGTTGAATAGGACGGAATGTAGTCTGCAAGGTTAGCATTTATTTACTCATTATTTAAAAGTTATACTAGATGCTCCCTGAAAGTGTAAATAGGTAATTTCAACTGTGGATGTCTCCCAATTGGTTTTTGATGTTTCAATCTGATGCTTTAATTCAAAATTTATTTGGTACAGACAAAGAATTATGTACATAGTAGAGATATTGGCCTACATGAAATGTATATCAAATTCATGCAATACAGTACTAGGGTCTTACAGGATAGGAGAGAAGTGCTGTAAATGGGGCCCAAGAAGTCCACAGGTGAGGTTAGAAAAGAGATCTGGTGGTGCACATGGGAGGTGGGGTTTATGCAATTAACAGGCACATTTTCAAGTCCATGTGGTCCATAGGCTTTGAGCTGACATTTGTAGATATAATTCTGATAGTTTTCTCAGTCAAAAATCTCAGGTTGAGAGATTTTGTCTCATCCAAGTTCATAGCTATTTAGTTATAATAAACAGCCCAGATTGTTTTGTTGGCACCACTGTCTTCTCCTTTCAATTGCAACAAACATGTCTTGACATTTCACACTCCTCTGGGCTCCCTGCTGTTCTACATCCTCCCTTTACATGTCCAATGATATTACAGTTTGCGTCCTCAGAGTTGCAAGTACTTAAGACTTTTCAAGTTAAGAGACTTAAACAATATGACAATTAATTCCTTCTTAACAGGAAACTTCTGTAGGGAAGTTCAAGAGTTTGTTAATTCAGCAAATCAGTGATACCATCATGGGGGTCAGGATTCTGCTGTTGCAGTCTACCATCTTTTTATTCTTAGTTGTTATTCCCATAGGTGAACAAAAACTCTTGCATCTTAGTCATCATGTATATAACTGACCACACCCAATGGTGTCGTCAGACTTTTCTTTCTTTGGGCTTCTTTACAGTGTGAGGAAACTTTCCCAGAAGCCCATTCTTCCCTAGTAGACCCTCCTTTGTGTCTCATTACCAAGAACAGAGTAATCCCAGCTACCTCAACAAGATGACCACGGGACAACAGACTGCCCTACGGCTCACCTCCAATACATGTATTGGAAAAATGCAGGGTGTTTTTGGTTCATAAAGTGGCTAAATGACTGTAGTATTTATGACAAAGGCCTAAGAATGAAAAGTGAACTGTAATGTTCTGTTTAGCTCCTTATGATAATCACTTTATACAAACACTGACACTACCTGTTGAGAAACATTCAAGAGTAATCAGAACTTCCTGTGGAGTCAGAAGGCAGGTTATGCACTGCTCGGCCAATCAGGACTCAGGCAGCAGGAGACAGGGAGGTTTGACCCCCATGTCAACAATCAACAGAACCTATTTCCCTGTTGCTGCTTGGGTTGTGTTTATCACAAACAGTATTAGAAGGCCAGGTGCTCAAAGGCCAGCTTTCTAGGTGTTTCAGGAATACGATACAATAAGATAAAAGAGAGCATAAGAATTACAAACACTTCATTTTGATAACATGAATGAGGGAGACTGCTACTCCTCAACAGAAATAGTTCTTTTACTTGCCCACTCTGATGGAGACAGGAGGAAAGAAATAATTAGCGAGGACATGTAGGCTTGCTGTTGTATTTTACTTTTTTTGTGGGGTGTGGGAGTTGGAGTTGGGAGGCAGCTGGAGTTAGACAATAGCGCTGAATTTCTTGCAGAATCCTTAAGTGTCGTGGGAGACAATGAACAAAAGTGTGGCATCATTTTATGGGGAGAACTAGGTCATCGAAGTCACAGACATCTTGGTCTTCAAGTCTATAGCCTGCACCCGATAGCTTGCAATCATCTGCAATGTGAGCTATATAATCTTAGTAAAGTCACTGAAGGTCTTGGAGCCACAAAGATACCATGTTTGAAATGTTATTCACAACAAAATCTACCTGATAATTTGTTGCTATAATTATTTGGAGGAGCAGACGGTGAGTTCTTCACATTGTGCTTGTATCAGTTTCCATCCTTTGCCTAAACATGACTTTATTATTTGTTTATTCATCCTTTCTCCTCGTATAAAGTCACCAATGAAAACATAAGCTTTTCAATTGCATTTGAAGTGGTATAGATATGTTCTGTGTAATTCGTTAGCATAGGTATATCTCAAATTGCATGGGTCATATGTATACCACAGGTTATTCATTATTTATCTGAATATCAAATTTAAAACCAAGTGTCAGGTTTTATTTGGCAATCCTAGTCTCACGTTCTCTCTCTTCCCTGAGTTCTCCCAAAAGAATAAATACATCAAGCCTAAATTAAATATTGTTCTCTCACACACATGTTTTAACATTTGCAAGCACCTGGCGGATGAAGGGACAGCACCTCCTGCTCTTTTTGATGAACAAATGCCCTCTGGGCTCAGGAGGAGAGGACATTACCTTGGATGAAACTCGAGCAAGTCTTGAAGCCGTCTTTGCCTTACAAACTTTGTGGCTGATCTTTCTCCAGAGTGTTTCTTTCACAGTTGGCTGTTCATGTCTGCATAGATCTGCAGTAAATACTGTACTGTACTGCTGAAAAGGGAGGAAAAACATTACCATCTGCATCTCCAGCTTGCAAATTACAGCTTGCAATCACCTGCTATTAAATAACGACACTTTAACAATATTTTGGGTTTTAAATTAGCAATTTACATCACAAGACTCTGAAAATACTAGTCTTTTAATACTGCAATTTTCTTTCCTTTTAACCAGGCATCAACATGTATTGAATTTTTTTTTAAAAAAGCTATACAAAGTAATGTTTATTTAAACAATAGCCACCAATGGTGTGAGACACACAGATGGAAATCCAATAGTTCCTTGCTCCATGGGAGGCATTATTGGAGGACCTCTATGGAGCTGCAACTCTTTAATTTACATCATAGGGGAATCTAGGCATTGCCTTTTTTTTTTATTTGTAACTGCTTAGCCACACCAGGCTGTGTGTCATCTAAGAAAGTGGTCTCAAGCCAGGAATCGGAGGCAAAGTCTTCATTTAAAGGAGACTTGAAGCAAAGAGGTTAAAAGGCAGGGAGTTCAAGTGAGAGTATTTCCTTTTGTCACTTGACATCAGGACTGAATTGGAGAGGATTGGCATTTGTATAAAGCACGCTGGATGCAAAATGAGAAGGGATGTGGAAGCCTGCAAAGAGAAAGATTAAGCAGCTCTGCACCTCATAGAAACTACATCTGTAGACAGAGGGTTATATCTATATCTAAATATAGCTGCTTGTCTCAAGTTTTTATTATTGGACCTTTATTCCCCCTTTTCTCTTGACATCTGAGTTGGCAAATGAGAAAACACCAGGAGCTGGCACACATTGCAAAGAGCTAAGTATAAGCTTTGCAGTGTGAATCACTGGGTTGTAAATTTCTCTATACAAACACAAAACATTGTGGAACATTATAACCAAGCGGGCAGCCTGCTCTCCTGTGGGTCCTGCTTGCCCATCTCTTCAGCTGCTGTGGACAAACAGCTGTTTCTCACGGTTCTCGCTACCCAGAACTACTCTCACTGATAGTATTGTTTTAATCCTACAAAAGTGGGCTTTCTTTCTTGTTCAAACCTTGCCCTTCTTGAAAGACAACTGCCCAAGTCTTTTTTAAATCTTTTTTTTTTTTTTTTGAACACAGGGTCTTGCTATGTAGTACAAGCTGGTCTTGAACTTATGTAGCCCAGGCTGGCCTCGAACTCACAGAGATCCTCCTGCCTCAGCCTCCTGAGTGTTGGAATTATAGGCATGCACCACAACTTCCTAAATCTTGAAACTCTCGCTTTTCATAGTACACTGAGTTGTGATGTCTAAATATCAGAATCTAAATTCTAAATCTCTAAATTCTACTTCTAGTAAAGATTTAGTGCTATGTCAATGCTAAAAATCTACTTCAGAAAGGAAAGCATGAGATGAAAGCATAGTTTAGATTTTGGCTCATTCTGTGAACATAGAGTGGGTGATTGCTCTGCAGATTTGGGCAGTATTAGACCCTTTCTTGATTCCATTGACTATGCCATTCAGCCCCAAAACTGCAGTCATGAGTCAAACCAAACCCAGCTCTGGGAGAGCCACTAGTGGCTACTTGTAGTTTTTAATGGGAATGCGGCACACTGAATGCTTCTTAGATTTTCCAGTCCTCTTTAGCTTTTTGGTCACTTCTGATGTCACTTATCACCCTTTCTTGTTATCTCTACTAGAGTCTAATGTTAGTCCTTCTGTTTAAGAATTGGTTTCAATCTAATCTCCTAAATGGAATTCAGATGATTTCAGGTCCAACTCAGAGCTCTCCTGATCAGAGGGTTTTGTTCAGGTCCTAATATTAGGTGCTATTTATACTACCATTTGCTGATAGAATCAGGGAATGATGGATAGGTTTCTATTCCATGTAGATTGCATACACATTCTTTTTAAAGTATTTTAAAACTAAGTGTACAACTCATCACCAATGGATAACACTGAAGTCATTCTCATTTGCTTAAATAGTGCCTGCAAAATGAAATTCTTTCTTCAAAAGTATAGATGCTTTTAAGGGATGAAGTGACTTTGTGTGGTTATTGTTAGATTTTTCTGGATTTGTGGCCTTTCTAGCATTTTTTAATGGCTAGAAAACACTTCAATACAATCATTATCTGAAACAACAACAGCAAAACTTCCTCAGCATCTTTGGATGATTAGCTGTTGAGTGTTTTCTCTTTGGTGTGAATTGTTCTGCATGTATGTGCTGGTCACAGCTCATAAAGTGTGGAAAGAGGAATATTATTAATACTCAAATTTCCCCCATTGACTGGAAAGGAGTTGGAATGAAAGTGAAATAAGATAGTTGTAAAAGCCATTTGCAAATTGTAAGATGCTGGATTTTAAAAAGTAATTGGAATTAATCAGGTGACATGCCTATAATCCCAGTACTCTGAAAAGATGAGGCAGGAGGACTGCAAGTTCAAGTCCTCCATGGGCAATTTAGCAACTTGGTGAAGCAAACAAACAAACAAACAAAAAAACAGATAAAGGGTCTGGGGATGTAATAGTGCAAAGACCAGGGGTTTGATCCCCAGTACTACAAAACCTAAAGTAAATGAAAAAAAAATTAATTAGAATTATGTAGCAAAAATCTATCCCAGCATTCATGCCAGTGCCTGAGACCAATACCATAATTTTGGTAGACATCCAGTCAGTTAACTGATGTGAATGTACACATCATGCACGTAAAAGTTAGGTTAGTTTTAAATACTCCTATTGGATTTTCCTTTTAAATAATGTTTTCTGAAGTGCTTACTCTTGTTTCTCTTCCATTATGAGACTGCTAATTTTCTGTTTCCATGAGATGTTCTTGAACCATTTTAAAGAGGGAGTATTCTTTTGAGAGAGCAATTTGCTAACTATTATTAAGACTTCAAAAACATTTTTATATACACTTCCTTAAAACTCAATAGCTCAGTGCTCCTGACATTTTACAAATCCTTGGATACTTGTTATCATTCTACACATCCATTTTTATGATCTCAGCTGGAGAGAAGATGGTTTACCTGTTTTAACTACCTTTAAGCCGTCAGCTAATTAAGTAAATGTAATTCCACGTAATGGGCTTTGACATCGGGTTTGCATCTTAAAGAGTCTCACAATGTATGTATCCACTCAGGTTTTACATAATGAACTTGGCATTAAAGGATTGTGGCTAAGGAAAACACATTTATGAACCACGGTAAAGGGGAAGACACCCAATGTTGCAATCTTCAATCCTTACTTTTACTAAGGTTGTAAACATCTTTATCTCATCATCTATCTCTCTCATGAATTGTTAGCATGGAATCAAATTGATTTGATCCCTTTCACCTTTTAAAAATCTCTTTCTTCATCTGCTTTTGGGGCTGATAATGAGCACAGAATCACAGAATTTCAAGTTGGAAGCTATTTTAAAAGTCATAGAAATTCAGTAGTTCACCCCACGCTTAAATCTACTGTGTACTATTCCTACCCAGAGGTGAACTGTCTTAGTTACTTTTAACTCTTTGCCAAGACAAAATATCTGATGCCCAAAATTAGGGAAGGAAAGGTCTATTTCTTACAGTTTCTCTGGAGTTTCAGTCCATACTCAATTGGCTCCAGGGGAGCGTGGCATGGCAGGGTTGCCATTCATGGCAGCCTCAAACAGCAACCACCCAGCGCACTGGCGAGAAGAGGGTGGAAACAAGCAAGAGGAAGATCCACCTCCTTTACACTGTATCTCAGCTCCGCCCCTGGGCAGGTGCAGCACTCACTTCATCAATCTCAGCCCTAGACAACAGATCAATTACAGGCACCAGACTCAGCCCCTTCAAAAGTATATGAGGACTTGGGGGTACATGGTGTATATCACCCAATATATGAACCAAGTTCTTAAATTCTTTCAGCCCTGGATTACTCATTACCACTCAAAGGAGTTCTTTCCACTTCCAGATAGCTCTAGTGGTGAGGAAATTATTTGTTATACTGAGAAGAAATCTCCATATTGACTTCTGTTTTTATTGGATAGGCAAAAACATGTGTAGTCCTTCTTTTTCCTTTTTTTGGCATGAGTTTGAAGACAACTATCTTTCCTCTGCTAGCTTCTTTCCATTTGCTAAATATGATACATGCATTTATACTGATGTGATTTTTAAGTCTAGCCATAATGGATGCTTTAATTCCCCATGTGTTATAGTTAGCTGAGAATAAAATAATAAAAGCTGCCATATTGTGCTTTTAATATGTACCAGGTGTTTCACAACTATTATATTTAATGTCCAAAGCGACCTGTGTTAGGAAGTGCCATCCTTAATTTATAGCTATAAACAAACTGTAATGACAAGGTGCATAGCTGTGTCAAGTCTGCATACAATGTGGTTGGCAAAGCCAGGATTTGAACTGATGTCTACTAGTTCAAAAGTGAACGTTCTTATCCCTACATTATAATTTCTCTTGTAAGATGTGATAGCAACTCCCTTACCCATTCCATGAGGTAAGTTGAATGCTCCAGGTCTGAGTCTAACAATTTGGAGGAAAGAAAGGTTGTCACTTAGCTTGTGCTAGAAGTGATGCCAAACCAAAGAACTGATAAGGATGAAACCAGCCAGAGAAAAAAGGGAAATGAAAGAGCTAGGTGATTAATAGGATGGCTATGAGCCTCAGAATAATTAAAAATGGTGTGTTTGGCATGCGGGAAGCAAGTCCTACGTACATAATGTCTGAAGTGGAAAGTTGGCAGGTAAAAAGCACAGAAGCAAGGATGCTATTACACAAATCCCCAGTGCAGGCTCCAATCAGAAATCCAGCTCTGAAAAACCACTTTCTCTGGCAGAATTTTCAGGGACTGTGCACTAGTGCTTCATGTGGCTGACTGTCCTTTGCCTTTGGGATAGCAACAATGAAAGTTGGGGTACAGGGCAAGGTGAAACACTGGCCCTCAGTGTCTTGCCTGTATGTGTGATGCTGGGCTCCTTGCCAATATGCTTTTATTTAAATTGAATTTGGAGAGAGGATATGGCTGTAAAAGAAGCAGTCATCAAAACCATGTGTATTGTGGGTATATCTGTGCCTTTCTTCGAAAGGACATAATTTTCCTAGGAAAACAGAGACCTAAAAGTGGAAAATAAAATCTCACATGCATAAATGTCCCTAACAAACAACTATAGTTGATTAAAGATAAAATGAAAAACATGGAAAGTCCTAATGTCTTTTGCTTCTTAACAGAGTCAAGTGGGCAACTAACATGATGCTGTTGCTAAAGGAACTCAAGAGAGTGTCAGTTAAATCATCTCATTTATATGTGGAAATTGATGCCCAGAGATAAGGAACACGTCACCCAGTGCTGAACATCCAGACAAAGACTGAGAGGAACATGTGGTCTAGGTCCTCGCTTGATCGAGATTCTTTACTTTCTTACACTGACTGTTCCTTTGATGAGATGATTGCTATCTCTTCTCTACCCAACAAACAGTTACATGGTAGACTAGAAGTGTGATGCAGAATTTGGTGTTCAATTAATCCTTCCTTGGGATGATGGCTGAAAGTATTGGAGGGATTTGTCATAAGGTAGGTCCTGTAGACATCACAGTTTCCTGCACCCCATGAGACTGTCTAGGTGAATCTGCTTTCATTCTGTGTTTCTCACAATGTGGTTAGTAGGATATTAGAATCAGATACATGGTGGGTGGAATGTAGTCATTAAAAATCGGGGTCCTTGGGCTTCCCAAGAGATCACAAATATTAGAATTTTGGGAGAACAGAATTTTCAAACTGGTATTTGACAAACATCACAAATAAAGCTTATCCACACTAAATATCTGTATTAGAGAAATAATTATTTTAGTCCATTATATATATTCTTTTTTTCTGATGCTTCTGTAACAAATGACAATAAATGTACTGACTTAAAACAACAAGTATTTATTATTTTACGGTTGTAGAAGTCAGAAGTCTGTAGCAGGCATTGCTGAACTGAATTCAGGTGTGGACAGGGCTGTGTTCCTTCCAGAAGCCATCGAAGGAGGATCTTTCTTCCTGACTTTCCCAGGCTGTAGAGCTGCCCACACCTCTCAGCCGTGGCTCCTTTCCATCACTCTGATCAGCACATCTGACGTTCTATATCCTTCATCCACCCTGACTTCTCTGCTTCCTTCTCTAAGGGTCTTTGTGATTACTTTATCTGGGAAATTTCCTACATCTCAAAACTGTCATTTTAGTTACATCATGAAAGCTTCTCTTGCTGGCAATGTAGCAGATCCCCAGGATTTGTGTATTAAGGTGAAGACTTCTTTGGGGAGGCATTAAATTCCCCACCATCATCCTTGGTTTGAAAAATTTCAAAGAAACAGGAAGCAGCTGAGAAGAGAACATTTCCAGGGATCCCTTTGTAGAAAACCTTGGGACACTGAAGAACTCAGTTAGAAAAGCAATCCAAGTGTAAATGCTTACTGCAGAATGCTTGTGGAACTATCCAAGCACCAATCTTCATTCAGTGTATTTTGCGAAGCTTCACAACATTTCACTTTGCAACTATGTTTCAGCATTCCTATTTCTCAAGAAATCTTCCTTTTTCTTTCTCTCTTTCTCCCTCTCGCCCTGTGTTTCTCTCTTCAAGGAGGAGGAGGTGGAAGAGATATTGCTTTAACTGATTATGAGAGTAAATGTCAGAAAGGATAGGGATTTGCATGTTGAATTCCTCGATATTAGTTTCCAACTTTTTTTTTCACTAAAACAAAGAAACAAGTAACCAATGGCACTTTTAAAATGTTCTTCTGTTCTGTAAATCTAAACAATACTGCTTCTTTGCTTCTTGTGTCCTTCATGCTTACCTCCAACCCACCCTCTGCCCTTTTTCTTGAACTAAATTTAGCATTGATCCTGAAGGTTTAATTCCTTTCGGTAATGTTTTTCCTTTGAGATACTATTTGGGCTCTGATAAAACTTGTATGTATTTCTGAATTAATCTAAGAAAATCCTGATTTGTGTATTTTAATCAATATATAACAGTAATAAAAGTTATCTGATGGGAAATTAACCAAAGGCAAAGAATTAATGTTTTTTCCTTAAAAGATATCTTTGTCTATCACAGTATCAGGAGACCTTCGGCTGTCTGTCTTATGTCAATTCTTATTTCACTTGGAAAAAGATGAATTTTGTAACTGTTTGTGGAGCCTAAATTAGTTAGCTCAGGCTGTGGTAACAAACATTTATAGATCTGGTGGCTTAAACAATGGAAATTTGTTTTCTACAGTCTGGCAACTGAGAAGTGCAAGAGCAAGGTCGTGGCAAGGTAGGTGTTATGCTGAGACGTCACTCTTAGCTCATAGATGGTTGCTTCCTCCCTGTGTCTTCACCCAGTGAAGAAAGAGAGAAGGGGAGAGACAAGAGAGGAAGAGGCAGAGGGAAAGGGAGAAGGAGAGAAAAAGGGAGAAGGAGAGGGAAAGGGAGAGGGAGAGGGAGAGGGAGAGGAGAGGGAGAGAATGAGAATATCCAAGGGTGAGAAATCTCTTACCCTATTATATAATTATAAAGACACCAGATCTATTAAAGCCCTACTACATGACCTCGTCTAACCTTAATCACTTTCTTAAAGTTCTCATCTCCAAATATGGCACATTAGTAAGTCAGCATACAAATCTGGGGGCGTAGTTTAGTCCATAGCAGTGACCCTAGACAGTCACAAGTCTTTCCTGCAAGATCTTGCTTGTTTCATTCTAAAAGATGGTTTGCGTAATTTAGGCACAGGATCAAGTCGTGTGACAGGTTGTTAGAATTTTTGTCTTGCTCTTGGTTTACAGTGACTGGTCATGTCTGCTGCATTTCTGTTAGTCAACAGACCTCCGCATTCAGGGTCCTCCTCCCAGGACAAGAAATTGGGTGCAGTCATTGTCCGTCGTTCTTGAGGAGCAGTAAGTGCCTCATGTCTACAAAGCTTGGCTGTGGATAATTGTCTTTCTCCATTTCCCTCCTATGATGTGTAGGGTATGGAGAAGTATTGTTTACTCAGAATTCTGAGATAAAAAGCAGCACTTACCAAGAAAGTCTCAGGGACCAGTGAAGATGTTTGTCGTTATCAATATTATCTTTCTGTTGGAGCCATTCAGAGTTCATAATTGATTGCCATTCAGAGTTCATAATTAAGTGGAAGAGGTAAGCAGGAACAGGCAAGCGGAACCTCATATCCATGGTGTGGGCATGACTGAGTGAAAGGAAAGAGACAGGAAGAGGGAGGGAGAGGGAGAGGGTGAAGGAGAGGGAGAGGGAGAGGGAGAGAGAGAGAGCCCACAGATCCTGTGGTGAAAGTCTGAGTCAGGCTGCTAAGAATCTCTACCTGGGGCAGAAGCTGCTGGTCAGAGTGGCTCACATCGGGCCTGTGTGCTGGAGCAGGCAGGAGTAGGGAGCAGCCCACAGGAATGAGGTTTAGATGCGGCTGCTACGTGAGGCAGGTTTACAATGTGCTGGCTCAGGGCCCTCAGAAACCTAGGCCTCTTGTAGGAGGCAGGACCACTGGAAGGGAGAGCTGATGATAAATTTTTGTGGGCTGTATAGGAGTCTTTTCATTTGCCACATTTTTAAAAGAATCCTATTAATTGGAGCATGGCAAAGGGAAAGACACCTAACTGGATCTCTAGAAACTCTTGCTTTTCCCATAGACGAACTTCCCTTCCCTTCCCTTCCCTTCCCTTCCCTTCCCTTCCCTTCCC
>RJWM01036807.1:0-17923 GCA_004363535.1 Dasyprocta punctata
ACAAGGTCGCTGGAGGTGGTTCGTGTATGCTCGTTAAAATGTAAGAAGTGTGATTTACAGGCATGGCCCCAAACCCTGTCTTGGTGAAATCTCCTGAGAGATGGGCACACATTTATTGCTGAATATTATCTGCCAAATGGATGTGCCACATTAGGGAACAAGCACCATCTGAGATAGGTACTGTGAAATATTCCATTTGGTAAAGCCAGGATGGTCAGTAGCAAGGCCAATGGCTGGAGAGACGACTTGTTACGAGATTTTGGTGTAGTCGTTTAATCCATCTGTGCGCCTCACTTTCTTTATTTGTAAACAAGAACTTGATTCACCTCCCTGCCCTGGATTACCTGAGGGTAAAAAGCAAAGAATTATGCAACAACTTTTTAAAAATTAAAAGCTAAAACATGAAACAAGTGGCTAACCTGAGCACAAGGCAGTGATGCTTGTTGTGAAACCTGTTTAGGATGAAGACATACTGTAGGCGAGCATTAGGTGGCTTACCCATTTGCTGGGGTTGGCGTAACAAAGCCCCAAGACGTGGCTTAAATGACACAAGGTTATTTTCTTACTTTCAGAGGCTGCAGAGCCACGATTGAGCTGTCAGCAGGGCTGGTTTCTCCTGAGGCCTCACTCTCCGTTACAGACGTCATCTCCTTCCCACATCTTCCCAGGGCTGCCCCGTGTCCTGATGTCTTCTTCCTACAAAGACACCAGTGAGGTTGGATTAGAGCCCACCCTAATGACCTCATCTTGACTGAATTACCACTTACAAGACTTTCTCCAAATATAGTCACATTCTGAACTGCTGGGAGGTAGGACTTCCACTGGGGAATTCTGGAGAGGCCCAGGATGCAGCCCATAGCATTGAATTGCTTAATTTCACATAATAAGTATCTGAGGAACTTTCAGTAGAGCTGGTACACCTTGGCCATGCTTCATCCACTCTGCAAATCCAGGCAGGTGCCAGGGCTCCCAGATTTTCCAGCAGCGGGTCATTTTGGAAGTGCAAGCACCACTAAATTCACAACAGCAAACAGAGACAGTTCATACATAGCGAGTGGCACTGACTCAAACACTACTCAAGTAGATAAAGAGGCTTTCCAATATTATAAAAGTTATAAAAATATAAAATAAACATGATATGGAAGTATAGAAGGGAAATTTTAAGGGTTCCCCTTCCTTATCTGATTCTCCAAAGAGGACCAGTGTTAAAACACTTTGAGGTGTATTTTTCTGTATTGAAAATGCTCACCTGTGCACACCTCTGGTAAATGGGCACATGCAGAGACTCTGTGTGCAGGCATTTTCGTGGCTGTTTGACTTCTATCAGTGGATAATGAGGGACAACTATCAGGCATAAGGCAATACCAATAAACAAACAGATATGGCTATAGATATAGATACAATTATCTCATTGGTTCTATTTCTCTGGAGAACTCTAATACAAATTGTGATCAGAATATATGGTGAATGCTTACATTTTACAAATTTATTACAGAGAAAAGCACCTTGCCATTAACCCCCCTCAAAATATCACCCCCTCTTCAAACACACTTACCCATCATTCCTGCGACTTTCTGGAGCAGTTCTGGCAGTGCTCACTCACCATCCGAGGGAAAGCCAGGCTGGTAAAAACCTTACTGCATGGCCTCCTCCCCCTCACTCACCAGATGTGGCACTGTGTGACGTCCGGCTCCTCCCCAAAATTAGTTGAGCATGAAGGATAAATAGATTGAATCAATTCAGGACACTGAGGTAGTCACATCAGTGCAACTAAAGATACCCACAAAGGAGAACTTCCAGAACCGCCTCAGAAAATGGCAAGAATGTTAGAATGAGCAGGTTCAAAGCAAGGGGGATACTTGGAGGGACGTTAATGGCAGTGTGTCTTTTACTGTAACAACCGTGTTTTAGATTTAAACATTCCCTGTAATGAATCGATCACCTCTCATGCAGTCACCAAACACATTTCCAGCCTTCTCTCATTATCCTAGTGCAGAGGTGGATGCACAGGATCCCCGGGTCACTACCCCGCACTCTAGACGTGGCCCACTCCACCTGAGGTACGGAAAGGGAGTCGGCTGCAACTTCTGATCCTACCAACCTCTTCCCTGTCCCGGGGAAAGTCACCCGAGGTGGCCAAGAAAGCTGCTCTGACACCCTAAAATGAAAATCGCTCAGACACTGGCCTGCACTGAAGTGAGGAACTTCTAGTCCTCCAAATGCACCAGTAACTGAGAAGATTACTTGTGCATGTAACCTGAAAGGGAGTTGTAATCAGAATGTAGTAAAAACTCCCTCAAATCCACTGGAAAGGGACAGACTTCACAAAAGAAGATACCTGCTTGGCTACATGGAAAGGTTCTCAACATTCTTCCTTCTGAGAGAAATGCTAGTGAAAACCACTGTGAGATCTGTTATACACAGACTGAATGACTAGAATTAAAAAACTGAAAACATCAAGTGTGGAGGTGAAACTTCCATACATCAGTGTTAGGAACATAAATTGGTACAATCACTTTGAAAGCAGTAAGTAACTGATGTACCTAACGCTCTATCCCAACAAAAACTCTCAATTTAAAGGCCAATTGGAAAAATTAGAGCTCTTTATTAGCACAGGCCTGGCGACGCAGCATTCCCATTTACATAGGAAAGACTGCACCCCAAGCTGAGGAAACAAACCGCTTTTAAGCAGTAAAACCGCAAACACCTGGCGTGGGCGATGGTTTCGTTGCGGGGTTTACACCTGGCTAGGTTTCGGGGGAGCGGCGCAATACAGAACAGAAACGCGGCGCTTGGGAAAGTACAACTCGTGTTAATCGGGGCATCGCGTCCTTACAAGAGGAGGACAAGGCAGGGTACTCTCAGGCACACGGCGCTTGGGAAAGTACAACTTGTGTGTATCGGGGCATTACGTCTTTACAGGAGCAGGACAAGGGGGTACTCTCAGGCAACAAGGGGGTTCACGTGTCACAACAGTAACTACTCAGGACGACTGCATACATGCTATTCCTAGGTACGTGCCCAATAGATAAAAGACCTGTGTACATGGAATCTGTACATAAAGGTTGACAACAGCGGTATTCATGATAATTAAGGACCGGAAGTAACCCAAATCCAACGCTGGTGTTACAGTTAAATACTGGTGCAGTCAGGTACAACAAAATATGAACATCTGAAGATACACAAACCACCTGGGTGAATCTTAAAAATGCAAAACTGTGCAAAAAAGAAAGAAAGAAAGAAAGAAAGAAAGAAAGAAAAGAGAAGAGAAGAGAAGAGAAGAGAAGAGAAGAGAAGAGAAGAGAAGAGAAGAGAAGAAAAGAAAACAGAGAAAACCAGGATGATGAAAGAATATATATGGTGCAGCTCCTTTCTTTCGAATAAGGTTTTCCTAAGGGCGCACCAACCTGAGCTGTTCGAAGTCAGAAAGCGGGGGTGGGGGCTCAGTGCACCAGGCTCTGGGTGTGATCCCCAAAACCACAGGGGGAAAAGTGAGGCGCGTGGCTGGGGAGGAACGCGCTGCCTCTGGGGCGGGCGGAGAGGCCGGGAAGGACCGAGCCGGTTCCCTCCCTGCGCCCCGGGAGTTACTGGCTGGGCAAGCAGGGCTAATTAATGAATGCAGCACACTCCGCGCGGAGAAGGGAAGTCTGTGCTCCCGCGCCCGCCCTGGGGCCTTGCCCCGGGAGAAGCGGGCTGTGCAGGGCTTGCTGCGAGGAGGCTGTGACCGGCCGCTGCAGGCCAAGGCACCGGCGGGGGCTGGGGGTCGCAGAAGAAAATCCCGCAGGGGCCGCGAGGAGGCGGACAGGGGGCCGGGGAGGCAGCGCCGCCCCGAGTCCTCCCCAGCACGGGAGCCGAGGGCCTGCCCTGCCTCTCCTCGGCCGGCGCCCGCCCCGTGGACCCGCTGCTCCCGAAGCTGCCGCAGGAAGACCGCGAGTTCAACCCCAGCTCGGGCAATGTAGCAAGACCTCGTCTCGAATATCAAAACGTCAGAAGGGCTGAGGATGTAGCTTAGTGCTCCCCGGCTCAGTCTCCAGTATCAAAAAACAAAACAAATCACTGGGTATGAGATTGAAAGACCTCTTAGGAAGAGCTGAGAAGCGACTTGTGTTTGCCAGTGTGAGAGTCTCCAGGGTCAGCATGGAGTCGCTTCTGTCAAACCCGACGAAAAGATAAAGCGGAGGGTAACACAGGAGGGGCTCGGGCGCTTGTGTGCCTGGTGCCAAGAACCTTCTCGGAGGACTCTGCCCGCACCGCCGCCGCCGGTGTCTCTGGAGGACGACTCAGCGCCCGAGTACTCGTCCCAGGGCCCCCGTGGACCCCGGGGTCTCAGACAGTGCCCAGCTCCGTGCAGCGCCGTGAGGCCTTGCCCGGCTGCTGGATAAGTAGGAGGGCGGCTGAGTGACGAGCGGATGGGCGCGTGCCGCATCGGTGCACCGGCCAAAGGGAAGATTAGTGTCCCGGTGGGAGGGGACAGGGCGACACCAGATTTCACCGTGCTGCTCAGAACAGCTTGCACTCTACAACATGAATTGTTTATGTTTAGATGTACCCAGTTAGTATTCTTTGAAGCATAGTTGACCGTGGATAATGGAAACCTCGGAATGCAAAATTGCAGGTAAAGTTAATAGGATAAAATGATGCAGGAAGGGAGAATTTGTCCTACCTATCTGTTTGAGCTGGGATGTCAGCTATATTTTGTCCTCCATCTGGGACTCACAGCATGAGCTTCCCTTGTTCTCAGCCTTTGAATTCAGACTTTTTATACCCCTAGCCTTCTTGGGTCTCCAGCTTGCAAATCTGAGATTTCTCAGCCTGCATAACCTTTGAGCATTATAATTCCTTATCATGAAATCAGCCTCTCTCTCTGTCTCTCTCTCGCTCTCTGTCTCTCTCTCTCTCTCACAGATACACTGTGGTTTGTAACTCACCCATTTATAGACTGCAGTTGAACTACAGATGCAGATACCATTTTCCCAGGGGCGAATGCCAGGATGAAAAGGACGATGACTAGGACAATGCTCTGAGGACATCCACACTTAAGATCAGGAAGAAGCAGGTAAACAGTGCCCCAGAGAGGAGCCAGAGAGGCTGGAGCACAACCCAGAGCCACCTGCATCGCGGGAGCCAGGCCCAAGCACAGAGAAAAGTGACAGGAGATGCACTGTGAATGGAACCCCGACTTTGCTTCGGGCTAACTCCAGATGTTCGCGAAGTCAGTTTTCCACGCTGACTTGCCTCGTTTTGGAAATTAATTTTGCTTCTGAAAAACGGTTTTTTTCAGAGCGTGGTGGGGAGCTGAAAGGTGAGTTGTTGGAAAGGACAACACGCACCGTCCCTGGAAACACGCGTGTGACTGAGGCCAGACGGCGGGCTGCAGCTCCTCCAGCTGTGGTGTGTGTGGCACAATGCGAGCTTTCTACCAAACCTCTCCAAGTGTCCTTGTGCGAAACAGCCAACCTAATTCCAGTGACACGTTCTACCCACCTTCTGGCTTGTGGATAAACAGGGCAAAAGAACAAGTGAAATTGCTCCACAGGAAACAGACAGCCAATCCAGAAAGTGGGGCATTCGATATAATAACTGGGCCTGTGCTTCAACAGATTAAGATCATAGAAAGAGGTGGGGTCACAGGAGGGGACAGTGCGTGATTAGGGGAGATTATGCTAAATACAAAAATGCAGCAGAGTTGTTAATTGGATCCTGGTATGTGCATAAAAAGGCGCCTTGAGATAATTGGAAAACTTAAATATGAATTGATTTTGAAGCCAGAGGGAATTACTACTTTTGTCAGGTATGATAATGGGATAAATGCGATTTAGAAGTGAAAGGTTCTTTTAAGGGATTCATGTTGAGGTATTTATGGCAAAATACCATAATGCCTATAATTCTCACTTGACAATAGTGCAGGAAAAAAGAAGAAATATCTTATTTTATAGAGATATACAGCAAAAATATTTAGGGGTAAAATGTTCTGTCTACAATTTACATTTAAATAATCAAATGCAGCATCAGAGCAGAGTTAGACATTATCAATGTCTGCTAATATCTGGGTCCACTGCTTTCTGATACACCTCGTCAGGCTCTAGTGTCAGCCAGGTCACAGGCAGGATGGGGACAGATCAAGGACACCAGGGTCTTCAGGACGGACCACTGAACCCTGAGCTGGCGCTTAGCCCGTGCTTGCCATGTCCACAGCTCCTCTGGAGGTGGTCGTTTTGCTGCGGTCAGCACAGGTTTGCGGAGGCTCTGTCAGCTGGGTCCCCACACGGCGACTGACTGAAGTCCAGCCCCCAGTGCTCCTCCCAGCCTCTGCTGAACGGAGTGTGGGTGAGAAATAAATGTTAGTGTCTTAGAACAGGAGTGTTTGTCACTGACGTATAAGCTGCCCTTCCCTAACCAATCCAGTCAGCAAGTATTAAAACTGACGATGGGTTTATAACATTATTCTCTCCACTTTCCTTACATTGCTCAGAATAGTCTAGACTATACTGCTTGCACTTGTTCAGCGAGTCCTTTCCTTATTAAAAAAATCTTCCTTTTTATAATACACAAGCCAAGTCACTATTATGAGAGTAAATATTTTGGTATGTAGAGCCAGGACTTAGTATTGCTTCTAAAAGTAATTCTGGCTAACAAAGATCAAATTTGGGGGGTTTCAGTTGTTTACCTGTAAAATGAGAAATTCAGTAAGACAAACTTGAGAGTGATTTGTATTTTTAAAATGTAAGGATTATATAATTTAGTTATCTGGGACTAATTCTTTTTAAATGAATTACCAATATATGTACATATAATATATGCAGTTAACTTTAAATCAATTTCCTTTTCTTTGAACTTGTATTTCTTTCTCAATTGTACTAGCATTGCTTCTTGTCTAGGTATATCTCCAAGAAACAAACTTACAAAAAAAAAAAGTAGCTAATTTGGAGTAGATTTTATAATCTCGAGACAATCACTGGAAATAGTAGCCGGCGCGAGCTCACCCAGCAATTCACGCGGAGCACCTTGAAAAAGCACATTCATGACGCAGAAGGTTCAGTACCTATGAGCTTATAAGAGAAAGCTGCGCACAGCTTTTATTCCACGGAGAAAGCTAGAGCTGCTCTCAGTGTCAAGACAAGGCTTATAACACCGTTTCAAGGTAATACTCAAACCAAAATAGCAACCAGAAAAACCACGCTAGAATGGTCTGTCCTTTTGATTTTTATTTTTTGCCAGTCCCCATTTGCATCACACAATGACCACATTCCTCATGGCGAGGTGGCGCATGCACACAACACGTCTCGGGTCTTTCCCACCCCTCCCCGTCCTCCCCTGCCCTCCATCCGTCTCTTGTGCAGTAGTCTACCTCTAATACCGTCTCCGGGCAGGAAGAACGGAGCAGCCAGCATGGCCTCCCAGTCGCCTCCTCGGCCCGCACAGGGGAGGGTCCTGGGCGTGGTCCCCAGCGCCTCTCCTCGCTCTTCTCTCGCTTGTCCCAGAGAGGAGGACGGAAGGAAGGCTCTGTGGCCCAGCCCTATCCCTCTCCTTCTGTCCTTGGAGTCCGCACCCGCTCCCTGCAAGGACGAGGGGCAGAGCTCCAACAGGCGCGGGGCTGTCCAGTCCTGTCCGTGCCCGGCCAGCGTGTCATTGCTGGAGTCCAGTGTTAGCAAGCTGCATTCAGTGATAGTCATAACGCAACACAAGAGACACTAAAATAACACAAAAACAGCATTGGCGCCTTCTCCTTCTCCAGCCCCATGAATCACTCACCCAGCTGGGATACAGAGTAGACTGCGTGTATTTTGGTATTGCTTGCTAATATTCAATGCTGTTATAAAGAAAGGAGGAAACTTAAGATATAAGTAGATCATTACTTATATCTAGGTCGCATATAGCTTGGAAGACATTGCCAAAATTACAAGATATGTTAAAGAAAAGCAGTTCACAAGCAGAACATGTGTGTGCTAAACACAAGACAGAAGAGGAATGGAAAGACCAATACATACCTAAACTTCATGACCGGAGAGAGAAGCCACCGAGTCTCTAAATCCATGTCACGGTTTCTGAAACTTTCCAGATTTCTTAAACACACTATCTTTTTTTAAAATGCAGATAGAATCCGTAGTTCCTTAGCAGGCTACTGACAAGCCTTAAAGAGACCAGACGTCCTTGCCCCATCAGTCCCAGACACTTTCTCAGATCCAACCTCCAGTGAGTCTTGATTCTAGTTCTCATGAGGTTGTCCACAGGGCCAGCTGGTGTGGCCAGGACAGATGGATATAGACACAACACAGGAATCTATCTGAGCAGGATTCAAAGACCTGAGCTGTCCACCCTGCTTGCCCCTACCCCACATAACTGTATTTGTGCCAAATAACCCTGTTTCTTTACCTATATTTCTACCTGTATATTTTAAATATATTTAATAAACAAAGAATTTGGAATAGTTTAATTTGGGTGGTAAGACTGTCTGACATGTGACCTCTGGAACCACTTGGCCCATGCTTTCTCGTGTCCATCTGACATCAGTAAGAGGACTGTTGGGCAGTCTGACTCTAATCCTCCAGTTTTCACACACGCATACACACACACACACACACACACACACACACACCTGTGCTCTGATGGCATGGGGGGCAATGAGACCCATTCAGTCTGCAGTAAACTGGAAACCAGCCAGTAACCCTGACCTCTATGAGTGCAAAGGGCTGGATTACCCCAGACCAGACTTGGGGTGACTCCACCACCCTCCTTCTACAAAAGCAGGAGGGACACAGAGTGTGAGTTGAGCACCTGTGGCAAGTCACCCTGTGGGGACTTGAGGGGTCTGGCCAAACTTGGCCTGGGGTGTGTGTTGGGGTCGTCCTTTGGGAAGCCCTGGAGACCTCGACTCCTGCTGCTGAGGGCTCAGAAAGGCAGTGCCCAGCGCTAGGTACGATCTTCTGACACTCGCTGGCTTACGCCTGGAAAGTCCAGCTCTTTTTCCACAAATCGCTGCAGCGGGAAGAGAATGCAGGAAGCTCGCGGAATTGCAAACTATTCACAAACACAAAATTGGACACAGATTTCATGCTATTCCTAGACAATACCAAGTAGTATGACTTTTTGGTTTGCAAATCAGCAGACTACACACTGGAAATTTGATGGCACCAGGACGGAAAATTCCAACCCAAGTCATGCTCCAAGCTTCATTTTACAGAAAACTTCTGAATGTACGCAATAGGAAGTAATGGGTTAAAGCCCTCAGAAAGTACACTCCAATCCAATAGGAACAAATTATCACACAGAAAATGGCAAATTGGCTTTGCAAAGCCTCAGGACACTCAGAAACAGATTCTCTCATAACGGAGGTTGCACGAAAGCGCGTTCCATTAACAATGAGACTGTTTTAAAAGCTCTCCAAAGTGAGATCCACACCAACAAAGAAGACCTTTCATTCAGCAAGAGAGATGATATTATCAGAGGAGATAAACTGAGCCGGAGATAGTACAGGGATACCACATAGGCAGGTGTTTTTCAGACCCATGGGGAGGAGTGAAGAAAACTGTCCCCAAATCCTGCTGCACTGGGGATACCCCTCAGGAGTAGAGCACTTGCCTAGCATGCATGAGGCCCTGGGTTTGATCCCTGGCACTGCAAAAGTTTAACAATAAATGCTGTCATCAGGCTGCAAACTTAGCATTAGCATTTGCTGTCAGGCCAGATCTGCAGGTCTGGCTGCTCCTGTGGGCATCCTGCTGTGCCCAGCAATGGGACAGCTCTCAAGCAGAAAGTGACCAGAGAACTTGCCTTGCAGCCAAGACAGTGGCAGAGGTACATGGACCTAAGCGCCCCAGGAGGGCTCCACCCTGCAGCTCTAAGTGGGGGAGTCCAGTGGTGTTCCATTGACTATTTGGTCTAGAGACTTAGGAAGCACTGAAAAGGTGAAACAAAAAATAAAACTGCAGTGTGTGACAAAATAATGTTTTGAATGCTGATCTTTCAAGACAAGCACTTCCCTTACAGAAGTGACCGAGAATGAGTCCGTGACATTGACTGAACAGCCAGATAAACCACAACGAAGACAAATACTTTTTAAAAGCAATATTATGAAACATCACTGAAATAAGTTCTAAAATTGGGTTTGTAGATGCAGCGGTTTATAAATTGTGTTAAGACTAGCATGGTAAGTTTCCTATTTATCAGGAAAGAATACATGGACGAATTATATTATTTTGCCAATTCTGGTTTCTGAAACAGCTATTTGTCTTCCCTTTAACCTCATTACTTTATACTTTTTATAGTTCCTCTGTTCATATTATGAGTTAGATAAAATACCATTCTTTATACAAAATACTGAATGGCATAAAAATAAAAACCTGTAAATCTAACCAAAGGATACAACTGCTACTTTATAAAAGATTGTTTTCCTATAATCTCCAAGTAGTGATACAAGTCATTTTAATTTATTTCACTTCTACTATCCGCATGAGATTTTTAAAAATTATCCCTTTGATTTTAAAAATCAGCAATGACTGTATTATGTTTTATGATTGTTAAGTTTCTATGACTTAAATTTACAAATAATAAATAACATTGTCACCAGAAATCTATGGTTACTGAAATGGATAAGTAGGGACGGAAGTTACAAAAGTGATGGGTAACTCTATAATATCTGTGTGATCTTTGCAAAACTCCAATTAGAATGGTAATTTTATGTGAGGTATGTTGCATTGATATTTAATTTTTTTAAAAGTCAAGGTTAGTAAAATTATCTGATGACATAGATTAAAAATTCATATAAACCTGTGTTAAAGATGTTAAACTGAAAAGATTATGAATGATAAAGACAGAGACCTAGTAGTTTAGATAAAGTTATTTGAATCCTTGAATGTTCAATCTGCTTCTAAAGATGACGATTTTGTTCTTCGTTTTTGGAGGAAAGAGCACCACACTTTACTTTCATCTCTTGAGTCAGCCTCCTGAGGGCCTGTTCCCTTTTGTAGCTTGCACCAATTTCTTAAAAAAACAAAAAAAACAAAGAAACTCTCACTTCTAAAAAAGATAGATGTGCTTACTGGTAGGTCTAACTTAGGTATTAATTTTTAGGTTTTGACAATTGATTGTCCTTAGAAAATTATGACATATGCTATAATACGCATAATTATTTCACAACTCTTTTTTCCATTTTTTCCCCTAAACTATGTCCAGTAAAATCTGGCAAAAAAATAATTGTGTTGTGATAAAATATAAATAATTTTAGTATTTTAGTTCCAATAATATTTACTTTTCAGTTTGCACAAAACATATTTAGTTCCTGGATAATGATTGAGGTAAAAATGTCATTGAATTAATGTTCATTTATAAAAGTCCTTGTAATTTGATACAACTATAAAGGATGTATGAATGAAAACAAAGGCTCTGGACCTTTGCCAATATTCTCACTGTTCACAAGTTCTTTCTCACTAGATGATCACTGCCTAATATACATGTTCTAGTCAGCTCCCCTTAACTGTGGGAAAATGCCTGAGGTTGTTAATTTATAAGGAAGAAAGGTTGAATTTGGCTCACCATTTCAAAGGTTCAGTCCATGGTCGCTTGGCATTATTATTTTGAGCCTGTGGTAGCACAACTCATGATGGCAGGAAACACTCGAAGAAAAGGTCCATTGAGGATCCAGTAAACAAAGAGGAAAGGGCTGAGGTCCAACTCCCCTAAGAACATTTCCCCAGTGACTGAAATTCCCTCCACCAGACCCCAGCTCCAGAACCTTCCACTGCTCCCTGATAGTGCTGACGTCTGTGGACCAATTCTTTATTACATGACCTTTGAGCAACACCCAAATAAAGAACCCCATTCTCCTCTATGCTGGTTAAATATCACCGACTAATCAGACTATTCAATCTTGCTACTCAAAAATTGTGGGGCTTTTTAAAACAATAAATCAGAAGTTGAGTGTTTTAGAAGTGGCAAAAAAAAAAAAAACCCAACAACAACAAAAAAACCTACAATAGAGAATGACATCAGCTAGCTTGCCAAGAGACAAAATTAGGATTTTCAGAACTCTTTCCAACCAGAAAAATATGACTTCAGTGAAGTAGATTCCTTAACCCAAGCTCACCACTGTACTTGACATCTGAGCCTATACCGAGTGGTTATTTATGCACCATAAATAAATAAATCGATCACGATGCTATGTAACCCCATGCATGGAAATAATCCTTGTTAAAGCTCATAAATGTGAAAAATAAAATGCTCAATATTTTAGAAAACAATACATAAATTTTTGTTTGTTTGTTTTACTTGCTTTGTTTCTGAGGTACAATGGATCAAACCCAAAGCCTTGTAGAAGCTAAGCAAATGCTCCACCATGGAGCCACACCCCCAGCCTGGGAAAGTACATTTAAGATCTCTGGTAGGGAAATATAAGGAAAGGGCCTACGTGACAGGAAAAGGCTGATAAATCTGACATCGTTGGTGTAAAGCTCACATTCAACCACAGATACAATAAATTGAAAGGTCAAAGATTGAGAAAGAATATCCAAAATGCTCATCATTGGAGAAGATAAAAATATAGAAAATTACAAATCATTGAAGATTGGATATATTACCTAAAAGAAACTGGGCAAAGGATATGAACAAAGAATTTATGGAAGAAATCAAAGTGTTGTATAATCATTTACAAAAATAGTCTCATTAGGAATCTGAGAAGTGAAAATTAAGGCCTCAGTGAGCAACTATTTCATAGCCATCGGGTGGGGAAAGTTTTGTTTCTGTTGTCTTTGAGAAATGGAAAAGGGGTGCTAGGTTTCTGACTCAAGCAGCTGCCTGGGCAGATGATTGTTCAGTATCTTGGGAAAATATAGGCGCATAAATTTTGGCCAGTTTCATATTTTAGCCAATATTAAACAATTTTGGCACGTGTGCTGAAGAAGACAGTTGAATGTTCACTGTAGTATTGCTGGGAATAGGGACAAAATTAAAGACCACCTAGATGCCTGTCAGCAATGAATGGACAAATAGTGACTCGCTTACTTAACTGAATATAAATAACCAAAGAGTGAGCCAGAGCTGCAGGGAACAAAAAAGAACGAAATTTCAATATCAAACTGAATTGGGGGGAAAAACCCTTTGGAAAGGCTTAGTGTAAAAAAGTTGCAAGAAACTTTAAATTTTAAAAATGATTATCTGGGTGGGGAAGAAAAGAACAGAAGGGTGTTCTAAGGGCTGCAGTAGGCTTGTTAGACTGGCATGGGTTGTGAGTGCCATTATGATTACCATTACTTTGGCAATGCAAAGGATTGAATCCAGGATCTTCACACTGAGCTATATCCCAGGCTGAGTTTGAACTTTTGATCTTCCTGCTTCAGCCTCCCAGAGGGCTGGGATTAAAGGCATGCAGCGCCATGCCAGGTTGCCATTACAGAACTCTAATAACATCGGCCAATTTTGTGTTGTGATCAAACACCTGAGAAAAACAACTTAAAGGAGAAAAGGGTCATTGTGGCTGTCATTGTGGGTGAGGAAGCAGAGTAAGAACGTGCCAGAGAAGCAGGGGCTCGGGCCAGCTGTACCTGCCAGGGCACACTCTCAGTGCCCTTCCTCCGCTGCACCCCCGCCACGTGCCCTCCAGCTGTGAAACCCCAGGGGCAAGCCCAACTGTAAGCCGGGGGCGTGAGACCTGGGATGCACGCTCTTCTCACGCTAATGTCATCATCACGCTGAAAGGGAAAAGGAAACACGTATCTAGAAACCAAACATACATGCACACACGCATGCACACAAGCATGCACACACATGCACACGCACAAACACACATGCACATACCCGCACTCACACACATCCCTTCCATGAAGCCAGTACCTGGTGCCAAAAAGGCTGAGGACCCCTAATGAGGTCAGCGCCCTCGTGACCCTCGATGGGCCCCGTGTTTGCTTAGGGTGCTGCAATGTGATGACCCCCAGCCCCGGCACTTCCTCGCTGCTCCTCGCTCCCTGCTTACCATCCTGCTGTAGGCAAGAGCTTTCCTTTTCCACCCAGCCACCTTTATCTGTCTATACTGTATCATCAGTGTAGATGTATGAATTTTCGTTTATTTCCTTTGGCTTATAATTCACTACTATCCCTAATTACATAGGAGCTCAAATTATCTCAGATTTGGCTGTGACTGGTCCTTGAAACTTGTTGATGTGACATTTGCCCATCACTTTTTGAGCACGTCTTTCTTTTTCACAAAATAACAAATTCCAGGGGTGTCTTCTCTTTGCCTGAAGCCCTGGATGTTCTCTCCAATGACTGTGTTCATGTTTCGCTGGGATTTGTTTTTCTTTTCCCTTTCAGTGGGATCATGACATTAGTTTGAAACACATTCAATTTCAGTTTGCTATCCATTTTAGACCTTATTTTTCCCGCCACAGTATTTTTATTTTTGGAATGCACAGAACATCAACATGTTTCTCAGAGTCAAAATGACATACAAAGGAATAGTGTCAGTATCCCTTCTGTGCTGGATGAACTAATGGTCAACTAGTAACTCCCAGCTGAACTGAGTCAGCGTGGTGCTGGGTGTGGAGGGCCCACCTGAGGATTGTTGCGACAGCATGAAAAGAGAACTGGAGGGTAAGATGGGGTGCCACTTGTTCTCCTGATACGAACTTAGCTGTTCTCATCCTCGAAGGAGCTCGGGACTTCGCTGTCACTGAGGTTGGTTGCAGTACTTTTTGGGGGAGCCCTGGTCCTTACCTTGAGTGTCACTTCCTGGCTCCAGCGCAGATCCTGAGCCCGCTGGCACAGATCCTTCGGCCCGCTGGTGCAGACTTTCTGGCTTCCATCGCTGACCTTTGGGCCCTCCCACTGCAGATCCTTCACACATACTTGCACGAGACATTGTCATGGGCTGCAGGCCTCCAGCTGGACCCACGCAGGACACTGGAGTGGAGTCCAGGCCCTCAGCTGGAGTCTTTGGGTCTCTAGTGCATGGGCAGATCTCCTGCACTCTTCTGCAGGTGACTTTTTGGGTGAGTGTTGTAAAATAATCCTGCAAATTATGTGTCCTGTATTAAATCTCTTCCCTTGTAAACCCTGACTACAACACTTGTGTCTCCCCATTTGTGTTTTCTGGTTTATTTCTTGCCTTTTGTTTGTTTTTTAAAACATCAGCATATATATATATATATATATATATATTATTTCCCCCTTTTTACATAAAAGAAGGCATACTGTATATACAACGTTTATTTTTGCTTTTTCACTCAACTATATGTCTTGGAAATGACTCCCTCTGCTCTTAGAACCCTTCTCATATTCTTACAGTTGTGTAGTGCTCCCTTGTACGTGGAGTTTTGAACGCTCTTACGACTTGATAAGTCAGGAACAGAGTGAGGAGGCAGCAGGAGAGAGGTCTCCGCGGTAGCAACCAGGCTGCTGCGGTCTTTGAAGCATCGCCCAGGGCCCGGCTGCGGGCTGACACACAGTCAGCACCAGGGTGGGGTTGGAAACCTGCCTCTCATGCTCCTGGTTTCTCCCCCCACTAAACTTCAGTTCTGCTTTGGGAGGTAAGAAAGGAAGCCGGAGAAAATTGTGCATCTATTCACTCAACTATGGCAGAATCTGTATTTGCAACCTCAAAACAACCCTCAAAATTTGACTACACTGTACTTTGTACTTGGCCCAGGTTTAATAGTTTGTAAAACTCAAATTGTAAACTGAATGATGCTAATGAAGGCTCAGTGTCTCAACTCAAAACGCACATTTTCTGGTAAATTTGTTACCGATGAGAACTACACTATAGAATTTCTAAGAAATCAGAATTACAGTTCAAGAACTAATAATCTGTCTTCTTGGTATAAAGTGATTTGTTTTTGGTTTTTTGCGACTTGGTCTTGCTACATACTTCAGTCTGGCCTTGAACTCACTGTGTAGCCCAGGCTGGCCTTGAACTCGCGGCAATCTTCCTGTTTCAGCTTTCAGAGTGCCGGGGTTCCACCCATGTGCTACTGTGCCTGGTTCCGCGTAGTTTAAACAGGAATCACGCACGCTGCCAGGCGAATCACACCAGCTCTCTCTGCTGTGGTGCCTCTCGAGAGCCTGGGCAGTGCGTCGCTGCGCAGTAGCCCAGGGGTGGGTGTGTGCAGGCAGTGCTGGCTCCTGGTCTCCCGGGTTTGCTCAGCGCGATTGGCTGTGTGGCCCGCTGGCCTTCTAGCAAGAGTGGAGCCTGGCGGTGAGTCTGTGTGTGCCTGGGCTTCTGTCTTTACTTGGTTCTCATCCGCACTGGCTGTCTGTAGATGCCTGAAAGTGGTCAGAGCTTGTCTGGCGAATCTCCATCCTTGTTATCTACTGGACAGCTTCTCCCAGATGTGACAGGGACACTCCTAATTCCTCGGGTCCAGGCCGCCTGTAGAGTCTGCAGCCTGGATACCCCCGGGGCGAATCCCCAGGTCCCCAAAAGAGAGCCCGAGGGCGCCCTTTTCCTGCCCAGCCCTCTGCGCGCCCGAGAATGGCGACAGCACGTACTACCTGCTGTGCTGACGGGCCAGGACGGCCCAGCTCTTTCTCGCCAGCTTTCCAGACTGGAAAGGAGGAAAGTGAGGGACTGTGTCCTCATGATTTAAGAGGAGCAGCTGGTCCCTCTTATTAGGAGACAGAAATAAAGATAAAGAAACGTTATTATTGGGATGTGGGTCGTGTTTTATTACCTTGGCTGCTGATAATAAATGGATTTTCAGACTCCTGTTCTTGCTCAGTAATTCAGAGAAGAATTATCCAGAAGAGCAAGTGTGTGCCTCTCTTGACCAAAGATCCCCAGTCCTTGGGTACAGCTTTGCAGCCTGCATTCCCTGCAGGTGGGGTGCTGAGACCCTGAGGAGTCATTCCTGCCCGTCAGGTGACCTTCAGTGTGCCCTGCGATGTCATCTGCTTCGGTGGGAGCTGTGACAGGGAAAAGGACCAGCAGTTCTGCTTTAAAAAACAAGGGTATTTGTTCATTAAGGGCCAAACTATCTTCCAACAATAAAATTGATTTCAAATGATCTTTTAAGTATGTTCAGAACAGAAAATACAGCTTTGATGAATGCAGGCTCTTGACAATTACAGTTTAAATGCCCATAGGTGTCGGGTGTAAAAACATTATCCGAAGTCCGGGGAATCTGCCTCTCCAAAGGCCTCTGGTGCCCGCTTCTCAAACTGCCCGTAGGTGAGAGCACAGCTTCGAGAGGCTCCAGAGACGCACTGTGCCCTCCAAGGCCCGGGCTCCACCCACAGCAAGTCCTGGCTTCTGACCTGGGTGACAGAGCCCTGCCTGACAGGTCTGTTTCCTGTTCCCTTGCTCTGTCTCTCGTAAGCTGCCCAGGTGTTACAGTCTGGATCTGAAATGCTCCCCTAGGGCTCTTGGTCACCACCCTGCTGCAGGGTCTGAGGTGGGCCTGTGGGGCGTGACTGCGCTTCAAGGACCCTGACCTCATCTGGGCCTGGACCCGCCCCAGGTTCACACTGCAGTGGGCTTTGTGGTGCATGTACTGAAAAAACACTTTCTACTCTAAGTTGATTTTCCCAGGTGTTTAGCCACAGGACGGAAAGCTGACTAACAGCAAGGTAAGGTGAGTGTTCAGGCAGGGCAGGAGGGGGAATGGTCGCCGGCAGCTTGCAAACTCGCCCAGTGTAGACATGTACCACTTAACAGCAGGGCGTGTTCTGAGAAATTCGTCATTAGGTAATTCCTTCACTGGGTGACTACCGTAAACCGTGCTCACACACACCTAGACGCTACAGTTTCACCAGGCAAGATAATCTTAAGGGGCCGCCCTTAGGTATGAGGCCATTGATAACCTAAATGTCTAACCAGCACACATCTGTCCTCAAAAACAGAAAATAATTCAGAAAATAATTCTTTTTCTCTTTCTTTGTTATCTTCCTTTTCCTTTCTTTCTCTCTCCTTTTTTTTTTTTTTTTTTTTTTTTTTTTTTTT
>RJWM01036808.1:0-17913 GCA_004363535.1 Dasyprocta punctata
TCCCCAAGTCTGTGGCTTTTCCCTTAATCAAGTCTTTCACAGAGCAAGTTTTTGAATTTTGCAGTCTCATTTTATCTATATTTTTTTCTTTTATGGTGTCTTAAGAATTCTGACTAGCCCCAGATTCCAAATATTTTCTCTTACGTGTTTTCTAAAATTTTTATACTTTTACATTTTATGTTTAAGACCATGTCCCTTTTCAGTTAGTTGGCATGTGCGTGTGTGTTCTGCTTATATATGTCTAGTTGTTTCAGCATCATTTGTTGGAAAGGCAAGTTTTTCCTTTTCTATAGCGTTTTCTACCCTTTGTCAAAACTCAGTTGGGTGAATTTTTTTTTCTTTTCTTTTTTCCTTTACTTTTTTTTTTTTTTTTTTTTTTTTTTTTTTTTTTTTTTTTTTTTTTTTTTTTTTTTTTTTTTTTTTTTTTTACTTTTTTGAGACAGGCTCTCACTATGTAGTTCAAACTGGCTTTGAACTCAACCATGGTAGCCCAGGCTGGCCTCAAATTCACGATGATCCTCCTGCCTCAGCCTTCCAAGTACTGGTGATTATGGGTGTGTGCCACTGTGCCCTGCTAGTTGGGCATATTCTTGATGGTCTGGTTCTGGGTTCTGTTCCAAAGACCTCTGTCTGTCCCAGAGCAGTACCATATAGTAAGTCTTGAAATTCATAAATTGGCTCTTCTTATCTTGTTCTTTCTAAGAGTGTTTTAGCTATTCTGGTTTCTTTACTTTTCCTTGTAATTTTGGGGGATATTGTCATCTAAATCTCTAAATAATCCTACTGGGATTTTAATAAGAATTGTGTTAAACCTATATATTGTCTTGGGGAGAACTAACCCTTATAATATATTGAAGCTTCCAATTCACAAACATGGTATGCTTTTTCTTTTTTCTTTTTTTTTTTTCTTTTAAAGATAGTAAAATCCAACAAAACATAACAGAACCAAGTCAATCATAACAAAGCAGTAGAACTGATACAGAACTTCAAAGAAAGATACTAGGAAAACAATAGCTACTACAGTATATCTTGTGAGTTTCAGAATAGTTGACCATTCCATCAGGTATAGTAAAATCAAACCAAAAACAAAACAGAATAAAGCCAATAAAAACAGAATATGAAATAAAGCAAAAAAAAAAAATTAATCAGAATAAAACAAAACAATAAGAACAATATTGGGCCTCAAAGACAAAACAGAAGAGAATCCCCCATATTTGCTACATTGCATACTGTCAGCTTCCCAAGAGATGCTTAGATTGCTGGCTCCAGGCCTGCAAAATCAACCAAACAATACAAGCATTTAGTTGCTTTATGTACTGTAGTTGCTATCAACTTAGCCAGTCCTCCAAACCAGCAGGTCGCTTACGGGGCAGGGGGATGGCTGGCGGGGGGGATGTCCTTGATTCTTAGCCCGTGCACTGGTAGGCCTACGGGAAGCACATCTCTTTCTCTTACTGGAGTCCGCGCTGGTTGCGCACACTCACCAGGAAGGCAGGCTAGTTGTCTTCTGGTTGGAACCTCCCTGACCCAATGTGGTGGGTTCTCAGGAGGCACATCTCTTTCTCTTTCACATTTTTTTCATTTAAGATCACTTTTATTTTAATAAGCATTTCGAACTTTTCAGCATACAAGCCTTGTACCTGTTTTGTTGGATTTCACCTTTTTTATGCTTTTTTTAATCATCGTTTTTGCTGTTGTTCAGCACTTATTTTTAAGATCTCACAAGTAGGTTCCTGAGGGACTGCAGCACTCTAGCACCGTGTCTGGAACTCTTGTTTCTGTTTCCTCCAGGTTCTTTTTCTCATTGTTTAATCCTGGTAGTGGTTTAAAATTTATAAAAAGAAGTCCCCAAAGTTCATTTGAATTCATCTGTTTCCTTTTTTCTTCTCTCCTCTTCCTAGTGTTTTATGCCAAGGAATCAAGAAAGAATCCAGCTCTGACTCACTAAGCTGATATGTGTGTCCTAGGGATCACCTCTCCATCTCTCTAAATGTTAGATTCTGTTGTCTCTTCCAGGAATGGTAGTTCCTTCCAAGACCAAAATCGTGTGCCATTTTTCTACTCTTGTGTTGACCTGTGGGGAGCCACACACCCTTCAAATAGTACCCCGAGATGAGTATGACAACCCTACCAACAATTCCATATCCTTGAGAGATGAGCACAATTACTCTTTGTTCATTCATGAGGTGAGTGGCCCCCTTCTTTCTCTTGTGTGCTAGGGAGAGCAGGCTCACCCTGTCATTCTTATCCCTTCTGATTCATTCCTGTCACTTCTCTCCTCCTCACATTCTGTGACAGTACCTCTTTCACTAGTAATTGTGAGACATAGACGATAGATGAAAGTTCTTTGTAAAGAGTAAATTGCCTTGCAGATAGTGAAACTTCTTCAATTAAGTATAGTTTGTTTTCTTCCTGTAGCTAGGCCCTCAAGAAGAAGAGAGTACTGGAGTTTCATTTGAGAAGTCAGTGACATCCAACAGGCAAACCTGCCAGGTGTTCTTGCGACTCACCCTGCATTCTCGGGGTTGCTTCCATGCTTGCATTTCATACCAAAATCAGCCAATCAGTAATGGAGAATTTGACGTTATTGTCCTAAGTGGTGAGTTGAAAGGTGTGATTTAATCCTATTCCTGTGGCCACTTCTGATAAATGTTTTGATATTTGGACTATACTTGGCTTATTGTCCTGTGAACTAAATAACTAGTGATGGATAATTTTTTTCCTCCTTTGTCTCCTTACTTTTGTTTTACTTTAGAGAATGAGAGAAATATCGTCGAACGCAATGTGTCCACCTCTGGAGTGAGTATTTACTTTGAGGCTTATCTTTATAATGCTACCAACTGTACCAGCACACCATGGCACCTTCCACCCATGCATATGAGCTCTTCACAGCGCCGCCCCTCCACTGCTGTGGAGGAGGAAGATGAAGACTCACCTTCAGAGTGCCACACCCCTGAGAAAGTGAAGAAACCAAAGAAAGTGTACTGCTATGTGTCACCAAAGGTTGGAACCCCCATTCTTGCCTTGGAAGACCCTTTCCTGAGCCTGCATGTAATTGGTATTTGGTAACAAACCACAAAGTGTGAGTGTTGGTAGGGCAAGATTGTCTACTTGTAGGGGTTCTGGGACACAGAGAGGCTGCTTAAAGGAGCACAGAAGATTATGCCACCTTTGTTGCTGCAGATATTTGGTTTGGACTAAACTAAATCTCTACCTGGAGGTTGTGTGTACCTTGGCACCACAGAATACCTGTGCATTCTGCCCTTCAATTCCTTTGGGGAAGATTTTAAAGGCATGATTCTCAAGAGTTTCAAAGAAAACTACTTTTAACCATTAAAAAATTCTCACTAGAATAAATTCACTGTTTATCCCTTGTTCTACAGTGAAACAATTTGATCTTTTATTCTGTGATTTGTGAAATCCTTGTAAATGAGTGTTGCTATCAGGCTACAGGATTAGAATAAAGAAATTTTGGCAGAGAGAAGAAGGTGAACTTCCCAAGCCCCAGAGCTCAGAGGCGCTTTGTGTTAGAGAGTTTCTTTTGAATATTTGTACTTTCTTATTTAGTCCTCATAAAAATGAAACTGTTGAACATCCCTTTAATCTCATAACCAAAACTTGAGTTCAAGTTCTGTTAGAACATTTTGCTATGTACTTCATTTTTAAAAATCTAGCATTTTTTGGACTAGGAGAAATGGTAATGAGGGAAGTGGGTGGGGTGAATAACAAGATTGGCTCTGAACTGATCATTAGAGGAAAATTCTGATCCACTGCATGTCCAGATAATAGTTTTTGTTTTGTTTTGTTTTTTAGATTAATGAACTATTTTGTTTTCTTTTCCCTGTTTGTAAATGGCGTAGGGTCTTTCTTTATCTTTACATGGGATATTCTGGCAAACTTTTTTGTGAGTCGTGCCCGCCACCCCAACACTCCACTTGAGCCTCCTCACTCCCTCAGCTTTCTGTCTCCCCATTTCTGGAGTATCCTTGGTACTGTCCAACTGGGTAAAAAACAGTAGGTATTGGCTGCTGGTATACCATCTGTAGTTCTTGGAAGACGTTATTCTGAGCAGCACCAGGCTAAGCAGGAGATCTTAATTGTTTGAGGTGAATGTTCTCTACCCACAAAGTGAAAACCTGATTTCAGGTATTTGGATGTTCTAGTAAGACCTGAATATTAAGATTTTGAAATGTCTCTGTGAAACTGGAGTGTCAGAGTAATGTTTTTGTATTTGCCATTTTAAAGGTAGAACTGATATTTATTTTAGTATTGACTAAATGACCCTTTTTGTCCAAGCAGGAAAAGAGAGATCATGAGAAATATAGATTGATATTCTAGTACTGTATTTGAATCCTAGTATGCTGTATTTGAATTATAATACCCAAATAGGAACTTTTTACTTACCACTAACTTCATTTTCTATATGTTGGTCTTCCAGCAGTTCTCAGTGAAGGAGTTCTACTTGAAAATCATTCCCTGGCGCCTTTACACTTTCCGAGTATGCCCAGGAACTAAAGTAAGTTGATCATTACATCAGATCCATACTGAACACACTTCAGCTCTGGGATATTTCAGCCTTTTCTTTTTTCCCAGAGGGCTTTCAGTGTTTCTGGAAGTTATCCCTGTGCACACGAAATTCACTTCCAGATAAAGAAAGGAGCCTCACTAAATGGCATGAAGAATCTGTAAATCCTAGAAGGACCTTACCTACAGGAACAGAAATTAATAACTCAGAATACCTCACCAGTTTCCTTCGGCTTCCAGGACTAAGTGTATAGAAGGAGTATTGGTAACTCTTGCCCAAACTTAATCTCCCAGTATGATGAGTTTCATTCTTTCTCAGAATTTTCTTTTACTTTTTTGGCTTTTGGAATCTAAATTGTTGTCTAAAAAGTTGACTGTGTTATTTTATAAAAGTCACTTTCTCCTAGCCAGTTTGGAATAAATTTTGTTCTTTTTTATTTATGCTTAGTACTTTCACCCTTTTTATATTTTGTCAGAAGGTCTGTCTAGCAAGCATGAGGTCATGAGTTCAGTCCCCCGGTTCCCCGCCGCCCCCCCCAAAAAAAAGAAGGTCTGTAGTATTGCCTGTGATCCTTACTTAAAGGCAGTCCTTGAGGCTCAAAAAATTCAGAATAAAATTTCAACTGTAGAACATTGAGGTTTAAAAAAAAAAGAGAGATACTTGTGATGGGCAGTAACTCAGAGAAAACAAGTTTATCTTATTTTTGTTGGTTGGCACAGAAGGGTAGTAGTATGGAAGATTTTTGTTGGATTCAAGGTTTTATAAATTAATTCCTTTTTTTTTTTTTACTTTTGTTAGTTTTCATACCTTGGCCCTGACCCTGTTCATAAACTCCTCACACTGGTGGTAGATGACGGCATTCAACCTCCTGTGGAGCTCAGCTGTAAGGAGAGGAACATTCTTGCAGCCACTTTCATCCGCTCCCTACATAAGAACATTGGTAAGGTTGGACAGGGATTTCGATTGAGGAGGCAGCAACCCTGTTCCCCTAGGTCCATGAGAGTATAAAGGGATGTCATAGGTAACTGCTAATAAGGCTGTAATCATAATGGATCTTGCACTCCTCAGGAGGTTCCGAGACCTTTCAGGACAAGGTGAACTTTTTCCAGAGAGAGCTTCGGCAGGTGCATATGAAAAGACCACATTCTAAAGTCACCCTGAAGGTCAGCAGACATGCCTTGTTGGAATCGGTATGTAAAGTTTCATCTCTGTTAGCAGAGATGCCAAAGTTTTCCAGTCTCTTTAGTGTTTGGTTGTATCCCGAAAGTTATCTTTTATGAAGCCTAAGTCTCTCTCTTTAAAATCCATTACAGATGGTTTTGTTTTGTTGTTTTTTTAAATTAATTAATTTTTTTTTTTTTTGGCTGTTTAATTATCCTGACACTGGGGCATATATGTTAGAGGTATGTTACCAAGGGAAGCTGGGTAGCATATTGGGTTTCAGATCTTTGGGGAACTAATGCTTAAACAGTCTCCTGTGTAGGGAGGTGGAAATAGTGGTTATGAAAGAAAGTTCCTGTTATTGAATCCCTGGAATAGAAGGGCTCTTGTTGGATGAAAAGGAAGTGATTTTTGTTGTCACCCTGGTCTGATGGAAAAGGAACACCTGATGTGTGTCTGTCTCCACTGCACAGACACTGGCATGGGTCTGACATTCCCCAAGAATGAGAAGGCTTGGTCCCTGTCCAGAAAGTGTTTGTGGTGTTTGGCTCCGGTAGGTGTGACTGGAAACCCCTTTTCTCAGCCACACTCTCCATGTGGCATGGCTCCCTGTCTGAACCTCGCTTTGTACATTAAGACATCTAGTGGATAGACTCTATTTTACTGAAAGCCAGGACTCCTTGGTTCTCTTGCTGATTTGAATCATATTTTTACTTTTGGCAAGAATTTTTTCATTAATAAAATGAGCATTGTTTTAAAAAAAGACCAACTTTAGCTTTCCAATAAAGTGATAGTATCAAGACAAATTAGACTATTTTTTTAGTTTTAAGTTTTTTCCAGAGATATGTACATTTTAAGTGTAGGAGGATATTATTAAACCCTATCTGTGAGTAATGTATCTCCTTCATGTAGAAGACGCTAACTTAGCACACAGTAGTGGCAGTGTTCTTGTGTGTCTGTCTTTAGCATCCGAGGGATGCAAGCCAGTGGTCTGACAGTTCCCTTCCTTTCACTGCTTTTCAGTCTTTGAAGGCCACTCGAAATTTCTCTATCTCAGATTGGAGCAAGAACTTTGAAGTGGTTTTTCAGGATGAGGAAGGTCAGTTTTGAAATTTAATTTTTTTTCTTCAATTTTTCTGTCTACTTCAAACTTCTCTCTTACTCCCCTTCCACAGGGGAGGAAAAAAATATCCACACACAGGCCTATTCCCTGAAACAACCCTACTTCCATGTCAAGAAGAAAAAAAAAATTGCTGGCCAGTTGGCATAGTAGAACTTGTAGAGCAGAGACATGGGAGACAGAGGGAGAGCTCTAAGAGCTTGAATCAGAGGGCAAAGTAACCATTACACAACCAGGAGAACCATTCATTTGCTGAGATCTCTGATCTCCTGTGTTCCCATTAAGTTAGTGATCACAGTAACTTTAATCCTACAGAAAGGGATGGAATTTTTTAAAAGTGCCTACCATTTAGGTGAGCTGTAAAGGAGAAACAGTAAAGTAATAGAATAGAGGAAATGTAATAACAGTAAAATGATGGCCAAAGGAACAAAATGGTAAGAGGAGGTAAGTCCAAATCACCTTTATTTTCATTATACTTTTCAGCTCTGGACTGGGGAGGGCCTCGCCGGGAATGGTTTGAGCTAATCTGCAAAGCACTGTTTGATACCACCAATCAGCTCTTTACCCGATTCAGTGACAACAACCAAGCATTAGTGAGTCCATGACTTCCCCATGGGTGGGTGGTAAATATGGATTATGTTATAATTAATACACAGGAGTTTGAAGTTATGAAACCCTGGGAATCTGAAAATTTATGTCCTGTTCTTAATTTGCTGCTTACAATGTGAGCTAATAAGATTGCGTCCCTCCTATTTGCCTTCATTATTTTATCTGTAAAATAGGAACATGCAAACAGTTGAGTATTTGATGAAAAGGAGGTACAGTGCAGTGGTTGCTTTACTACTTACAGTAATTAAGCCACTTTCTCAAAAAATGCCTGAGGCAATTGATTACTATACCAGATTATTGTTGAGTAAAGGAGTAGGTGTTGGCTGAAAGAAATTCTAGGTTAGAGAAAAGATGTCATTATCATTCACCCATTAACTTTCTTTGCACCAGGGATCGAACTCACAACCTCGCGCCTCACAGACAGGCGCTTAAGCCACTGAGCCAAACTCCCAGCCCTAGTTTTTTTGAGGCAGGGTCGCCCTATGTAGCTCAGGCCGCTCTTGCGCTTGCGTTGTAGCCCAAGCTGGCCTTGAACTCACAACGCTCCTCCTACCTCAGCCTCCCGAGTGCTGGGATTAAAGGTGTGCGCCACCACGCCCGGCTCACCCATTAGCTTTCACATGAAGCTAAACACAACAGATTTACTCTAAGATTATTTAGCTTAGTAAGAGTTCATTGTTAGGACTGGGAGTTTGGCTCAGTGGCTTAAGCACCTGTCTGGCAGGCGCGAGGTTGTGAGTTCAATCCCTGGTGCCGCAAAAAAAAAAAAAAAGTTCATTGTTGCCTTTCATCCTCCATTCACTTTGCGTTACTCAGTGTGTATCTACCAAAAGACTCATGTTATTTAGGTGGGCTTTTTGATTGTCATGGAAATTCTTACTTCCTTGGCATGCTATGTTGGCTTTCTGTTTCTGTAACAAATAGTTGTGATAATTAGCTTAAAAAGAGAAAAGGTTTATCTTGGTTCATAGTTTTGGAGGTTTCAGTCCATGACCAATTGTTCTCCTTTTTTTCTGGTCCTGTGTCAAGGCAGCACATCATGGCAGCAGTACATAGCAAAACCATTCATCTCATGGCCAGAATGTGAAAGAAAGAATGGAAGGAAGTAGAGTCACAGTCTTCTTTGGGAGCCTGTGCCCAGTGACCTAAAACCTTGCACAAGGCCCCACCTTTTAAAAGTTACACTTCCTCTGCATAATGCCATGGACTGGGGACCAAGCCTATACTGCATGGAGACATTCCAGATCCAAACTATAGCACATGAGGTTGGGGAAGGAAGGTCTTTCCATAGCTAACTTGAAGAAAACTGGGCCTGGGCCTTTCATTTTCTTTCTTTGACAGGTGCATCCCAACCCTAATCGCCCAGCTCACCTGCGCCTGAAGATGTATGAGTTTGCGGGGCGGTTGGTAGGCAAGTGTCTGTATGAGTCCTCTCTAGGAGGAGTCTACAAGCAGTTGGTCCGAGCTCGTTTCACCCGTTCTTTCCTGGCCCAAATTATAGGACTACGAATGCATTACAAGGTAACCTGTTAGGTGTGCGTTTTCCACTGAGGGTTCCTGGCCATTAACTGGGATCACTCCACCTGAGCCAATGGGGTTTTTGTGTGTGTGTTGTGTTTTGTTTTTGATGTTTTGAGGCAGGGTCTCACTATGTAGTTCAGGCTGGTCTTGAACTCATTACATAGTCCAGGCTGGCCTCAAATCCCTGGAGATTCTCCTGTCTCAGCCTCCCAAGTGCTGGGATAACAGGTGTGCACTACCATACCAGCCTGAGCTGATCTTTCTTACGGTTGAAGGGATAATTGACTCCCACCAGTTACAAATTTCATTTCTAGATGAAAGTGTTTATGTTCTGCTCTGTGTCTTTCTCCTCAGTACTTTGAAACAGATGACCCTGAATTCTACAAATCTAAAGTTTGTTTCATCCTCAACAATGACATGAGTGAGATGGAATTGGTCTTTGCAGAAGAGAAATATAACAAATCAGGTCAACTGGATAAGGTGAGGAGGAGGACCGAAGGCTGTATGAGCCCTAGTCTGTGTTCCCCAGCTCCCTCTAGGGCAGCACTGTCTCTAGAACTTTCTATAGTGATGGAATGGTTCTGAATGGGTGCTAATTATTTAGTACTCAGAACATGGTTAGACTAACCAAATAACTGAATTTCTCATTTCATCTTAAATTTAAATAATGGCCTGTGGCTTGTAGCTTCTTTGTTGGACAGTGCACCTTTAGAGTATTGCATCCCACACCATTTATGATTGCAGCCATTTTGCGGGGCAGAGGGGCTGCTAGGGATTGAACCCAGGGCATCACGTGCCCAGCATGTGCTTTTCCACTGAGCTATGTTCTCAGCTCTGATCTCAGCCCATTTGAGTACAGTAAAAGACACATGTACCCATCTATCCCATACATTCTTACTTTCCAGTTGAAAAAGCACTGAAAATGTCACTGCTCAAGCAGATTTGGAAAGGATGGCATTGTTTGTGTCAACAATTACCACTGGTGAGGTAGATGATTCTTGTTTTAATACAGTGCATATGTATTTTAAAACATTTCACTAGGAAGTTAATGGCCAGAGATATTTTTGATGTAAATGTTTTTATATTTATATTGTGGGATTAAACAATGTCAGATGATAGCAGTGACGCTAAAGTTGTAGCAGTATGTAGCTAAAAGCAAATTAGCAATGACTGAAAAGTCTGACTACCAGTACCACTGAACTAATGACGAGATTTCTTTTCTGGAGATCATGAGATTGCTGCTATTGACCTTCGCACACAGAGGGTCAGAGCCTTTTTTCAAAAACTGGCATAACAAAGCAGCTACTCAATAGAAGACTAAGAGAAAGCATGGTAGGAAGAGGATGTTCTCCACAACAGGAATTTTTAATGAATTTAAAATGTAGAATTTAAGCACCTGCCTGGCAAGCACAAAGTTGTGAGTTTGATCCCTGGTACAAAAAAAAAAAAAAAAAAGTAGAATTTAGACAGATATGATGGTTTGTACCTGTAATCCTGGTTATTTAGGAGCTTGAGGCAGGAGGATTATAAATTCAAGGCTAATCTGGGCAATTCCTCAAAATAAGATAGGATAGGATAGGATACGATAATAAATATAGAATAAAAGCTGGGGATGTAGCTCAGTAACAGACTGTGTAGCATTTACAAAGCCATGGGTTCAGTCTCTAGTGCTACTAAAAAACAGTTACAACTTTTTTTTTTCTATTATTATGGATAATTCTATATATTTATTTTATGTGAAAAAGTGTTCTATTTAGCAGCTAAAAAAATAATTAGTATTTATTAGTCACATTAAGCTTAATTAAAATGAGTCAGTATGTTGTCACCAGGACCTTAAAAGTTTGATCTTGCAACAAAAGGGAGGCCTTCATTCTCCTGTGGAGACAACTCTGGTCCCTATGCACAAATTGCCAGGGCAGTGATTTTAAGCTGTGCTTCAGGGCTTTCTCAAATACCCCTTAGTAATTGTTCTTGGGGGATACTAATTTTATTTGAGACTTTCATAGCATGTTCAGCTTTTTCTTTCCCAATAGGAAAATCAGGGGACCCAAAGAGTTACATGTTTGAAGTTCTGTAGCAAGTTAACATCAGGGCTGGGATTAGAATCCAGAATCTCTGGGCCATGATCTTCCCATTGATTTACTTTGGAGATAGGAGAATATGTGGAAACAATTGTACCCATCTCAGAATTTCTGAGACATAAAAGGACTTCTTTGAGAAGATGTCAGTGGTAGTTTAATTTTGTGTGATGCATTAAAGTATTGCTAACAAGGAACCATAATATCTTCCTGTTGCATTGCTGCTTAACTGGGTCAGAGAAGACCTCACCCAGACACAGTTCGTTGATAGTAACTACTGGAGTATAGCAGTAGTACTGAGAACTCTAAAGCTTAATAATGAAAAATAAAAGTAAAAATATTCAAAGCTACATGTATAGCTAACACTGTTTAGTTATACCATTAGTGGAATGTAGCAGAGATACCATCTTACAATCTTTCAACCACAGTCTCTTTGTTTTTCTTTTGCCTCCTGTTTCAGGTTGTGGAACTCATGACAGGTGGAGCTCAAACCCCAGTCACCAATGCAAATAAAATCTTCTATTTAAACTTGTTGGCCCAGTACCGGCTGGCCAGTCAAGTGAAAGAGGAGGTGGAGCATTTCCTAAAAGGTGGGAGGCTGTCTCCTCTTGGCCCGGAGATTAAAATGGCTGTATCCATGGTATGACTGTGGCTTTAACTTATCTACCTTGTTTCAGGCTTGAATGAGTTGGTCCCTGAGAACCTTTTGGCTATTTTTGATGAGAATGAGCTCGAGGTACGTTGGAACTATCTTGCTGCATCTTCTGTTATGAGGTACAGCAAGAAGACCCTTTATGGAAAAATTGGGTTCACTTTTGTCACACTTACACATATTTGACCCTTTCTTTGGCTTTTTTAAAAATTAAAATGTGAAAATCAGAAAGCAGCATGTAGTTATTTATGAAAAGTATTAATATCCATTTGCTCATCACATATTATTACTACTGATGGGTGTAGTGTGCACACCTGTAGTCCTAGCACTCAGGAGGCTGAGGCAAGAGGATTGCTACAAGTCTAAGGCCAGTCTGGGCCACATTGTGAGTTCAAGGCCAGCCTGGACTACCCAGCAAGACCCTGTATCAAAAACTAAAAAAAGCCAAGGACTTAGCTCAGCGCATAAGAACCTGCCTGTGGTAAGCACAAGGTCGTGAGTTCAATCCCCTGTACCAAAAAAAAAAAAAAAAAAAAAAAAAAAGAATATTGGTGTCATGTACAGTTTTCATAAAATTTTATTCCATTTAAGGAAATAATAGGATGTATCTTTTCAGGTATTGAGTGTTTCCTATATGCCATTTGTGTTTTGAGATGCCAGAAAGATAACAATGAATAAAACAAAGTTCCAACCCTCGTGACTGCTGTATTGTAGTGGAGGAAACAAACCAAAAGATGTGATTGTATTTCACAGTTTTGGATCATCACAGCACTGTATATATTTTTACATACATATAACAAATAAATTCTTATTTCAGATCCTCTAAAATCAAGAGTGGCTATAAGTAAATACTATTCTTATAATTAGCTGGATGAAAATCTATGTTAAATGCAGACAAAATAATATTTTTTTTACTTGCTGATACATAGAGTGCAGTTTATTAGTTTTAACTTTCCATAACTTTTTATTTTGTTGTTGCTGTTGCTGTTTTTTTGTCTTTTTGAGACAGGGTCTCACTATGCAGTTTAGGCTGGCCTTGGGCTCACTTTGTAGCCCAGGCTGGTCTCAAACGTGCAAGAATCCTCCTGCTTCAGCCTCCCGGGTGCTGGGATTACAGGAGTGTGCCACCATGCCTGGCCTGTGCTTTCTATAACTTTTATGAGGAATGATTCCTACAGAGAGGAAGTTATTTAAAAATGGAGGGAAAAGTTGTTTCATGTGGACTTATGAAATTTTTAAGAACTATATTTTAGAATATATTTGATATTAGAATCAGTCTTTTGCAATATCCATCACGTTTTGTATCTTATAGTATAAAATCCAAACAAAAGATATGAATGTCTCACCTAAGTTTCTGATAATCCCATCACCTTTTGCTGTTGTTTTGGAGAACTGACAAATAGCTTCTGCTATATTTTGTTATATCACGAGACAAACATTTTTAATGTAGAAAAAGTAAGAAAGGAAGGACATGCTATAGTCTCTTAGTAGTTTCACATTCTACTCATAATTATTCATTCATCTAGCAGGGTTTTTTTGGAGAAGCTAAGGCTCCACAGACTTAATTTGGGCTTTTCTTGTCTCTTGATCAGAAAGTATCATTCTTCATTGCTACTGGATGAGTACTCACAGTCTACTACATAGTATACTGACTCCTGAACCAGATTAGAACATCATTAGAAAGATGTTTAGGGCTCTGATGTCATAAATGTTCTCGGGTTTTTTTACATAATTTTTAGTTTATCTTATCAAGGAGAAACAGGGCTAAAATAAAGGTAGGAGTTTAATCCACAAACAGAGAATTCCTGGGGAAAAGGAAAAGCTATCTAAAAAAATTCATAAATGGGACTGGAGATCTTCATCAAAGGGAAAGGATTTCCTTTTCTCCCTGGTATTCCTAGGCTCAGTCCAGAGCAGATTTTCAGTGTATACTTAGTTTCTTTTTTTGTCCTTTGTCTCAGTTCAAAAGCATCCACAGCAACAGTTCTTAATTGGAGGTGCTCATCAGAAATAATCCAGGAAACTTTTTTATGTTATATAAGCTTATAACTCATCTCAAAAGATTCTAATTCAGTAAGTTCAGAATAGGGCCACAAGCATCTATCTATATTTGTTTCTTTTTTAAACACTGGATTTTTACCACTGGTTAGGAACAATTGGCCTATTACAGTCAATTTTCCTAAAGCAATCTTAGCAGTGTGACCTCACCTGTCTTTTTTCCTGGTGTTGTCTTTATTTTGTATTTTTGTGTTAACACGAATAATTCTGACTGTATAGTGGATCTTGGTCCTCTGGCTGTTCTAGTAACACATGATCATCTTTCTCCAGTTGCTGATGTGTGGAACTGGAGACATCAGTGTGTCTGACTTTAAAGCTCATGCGGTGGTTGTTGGTGGTTCATGGCATTTCAGAGAAAAAGTAAGTGGGCCAAATTTCCATCAGTTGGATTTGTGCCTTGTTAGGAAAAGGTTTTACAAGAGAAAGATAGAGGACTCAAATCAGACATGTTGACAGGGAAAAAACAATAATACGTGGGAAAGACAGGTGATTTACCAGGCAGAATGAAGCTCTGGTTCCTGATGGGTATTATACTGACTGCCACAGGAACAATAAATTAGAAATGCAAAGAAATAGAAGCAAGCAATCAGCAATCACACCTTGACTATATGACAGTGTAGATTCCTTGGTTGTCAACTCTGACCATTCCTACCTCTGTCCTCATAGAGCTATAAACTGGGACATAGCCCAACTTTAGGTTATCTTATCCCTTCCCCCAAGGTTCAAAAGCTAGACTACTACCATCTGTGATTCCAGCCTTGTACTCTCCCTGCCAGGTTATGAGGTGGTTTTGGACTGTGGTTTCCAGTCTAACCCAGGAGGAGTTGGCTCGTCTACTTCAGTTCACAACAGGTTCTTCTCAACTACCGCCTGGAGGCTTTGCTGCCCTCTGCCCCTCATTTCAGATTATTGCGGCTCCAACCCATAGCACGCTGCCTACTGCACACACGTGGTGGGTATCTGACTGCCTGGTGCATGCCCTGTGGGAGATTATCTTTCCAGCTGTTGCCAGTGTTTCTGGTAGTATGAGTTAATCACTTCTCTTGCCTTTTCAGTTTTAACCAGTTGTGCCTCCCTACGTATGACTCATATGAAGAGGTGCACAGGATGCTGCAGCTGGCCATCAGTGAGGGTTGTGAGGGCTTTGGCATGCTCTGACCACTCTCCTGCTGCCTACTTGGCACCCATCCTTTCTGGAACATCTGGGCGCATGTTACAGACATAATCACTGACCCTAACATGCATAACCATCAGTCAGAAGATGCTGCATGCTTCCGTCTGTCTGGATTCTTTTGTCATTTACAAGCCTTGTCCTTGCCTCACCCCTCCCTGCCCACATGCAGCACAGGCCACTTTGGCATAGTACCTAAACTGAGCTCCAGTGAGTCATGAGAAGAAGACCATGCTGCTGTCACATAATTCTGTTCTTTGAAGATTTCAGAAGCTGAATCTGCCTCAGTGGCTGAAGATAACACACATGGCTCATCTCTGTTGGGAAGCACATGTGCAGAGAGCCTCATGTCATGCCTGGCTTTAGCTCCCTGTGCTGATGCTCCTGGAACGTTCCCTCTTGGCTCCCACTGCTTGACCAGATGGGTATGAGTCCCTCTCCTAAGCAGGTGATAGCTTCTTCCCATCAGCGGCCAGGACAAGCACAGAGAAAGTGGTCCACATGAGCAGTCTTTTGATTTTCTCCTTCCACACAATGCAGACATAAGACCATGGCACTGCATTACCTCTCACGAGGACTGATGGCACAAAGGAAAGTTTTTTTCTTTTTTTCTTTTCTTTTTTTTTGTGATGTCAGAACTGGAAAAAACACTTTCCCTGCAGGCAGTTCTGGAAATGATCATTAATCCATAAAGAAGAACTTTGTGAGCATTTTCTTAAATTTGGACCTGTAAGAAAAGCAGTCAGGCTGAAGATGTAAAGGACAGCTGGGCTGTAACCTGCAGTGCTGGGTATGATTCTTCCTTAGAGTGAGGGATATATCCAGGCACATGGCTGACTTGAAGACTACTAATGCTTTCCCTGAGTTTATTTGCACTGAAGTGTGTCTTGGCCTGCCCATTGACCTCCAACTTATAGTCCGTTAAGATCTGGGGAGTCTTTAGCATTCTGCTGAAGAAAATTTGGTAGCAGAAGCCTGGGATAGTAAGAAGAACGTGCTGGCAACTCCTTATCCTTTGCTTGGTGTTCCTGCTAGCACTGAGTCAAGGCAAAAATGATCACAGGTCCCTGGTCAGGCCCCATGGGGGACAGAATGGAGGAGATACGTTAGACAGTAGATACCTGCTCATCCCAGGTACTTCCCTTAACTGCATCAGTTACCAGGAAGGGGAGCCATAGAGGGAGGAAGCCACTGTTCATTAAGTTCACTATTGAGTGTTGATTGAAGAGAAGCTACCACCATCTCTTAGAAGATGACAACATCTTTTTTCATTACCGTTTGAATGAAAATAATTCTAAGGCTCACCATCACATCAACTTCTCAAATTTCTGTTTTTAAGACAGCTCTGCTGCAAGCTACCAATCCCAATGGGACACTCAGCTCTGAGACTATTATAAGCCATCTTTATTGCCAAAACCAGCAAGTACACAGAGGCAGGACTTGTGGCAATGCCTTGGCCTCCTGGAAGCATGTCTGAGCCCTCCTGTTCCCAGGGATTATGAGAAACAAGCCCTCCTGAGCTGCTACAGTTTCTGCCTGACCTCACTTCTTTGTAGTTGTCATTTGTCCTTCTTGGCATGGGTGCTGACCTCACTCATCTTTGAGGTCTGTATCCAGCATCAGAGCCTCTACACCCCAGGATCCTCCATGCCACATGGTCTCTGCTCTCCTCAGGGACCAGGTCAAGGTGCTGCTGCTTGTCCACATTTCCCCCCATGGGATATATATGGGAAAGTTTGTTCACCACCCTGACAGGCCTAGATAGGAGTTTCCGGCTGGGTATGTGAGCTGGTTCTGCTGGTTTGGGCAGTTTGTTCTCTTGGATTCTGCATACCCCCCACCCCCTTTCTCCAAACAACCTTACAGAGACTGATGCCAGAGATAGAGTTGGTTTTCTTGGCTAGATCTGTCATTTTAAGCCCTAGTCATAGCACTTGTTCAGGGTAGCCTTGGCACCACTGCATCCTAGCTGGGGAAGCTGCATCCCTGGTGTAGTCTGCAGGTACCAGAGACTATTTAACAAAACCCTTTGATGGGCATGGTGACACATGCTGATAATCCCAGCACTATGGGAACTGAGGCAGGAGGGTCACAGGTTTGAGCCCCGCCCTGAGCAACCTACCAACCTAGACCCTGTCTCAGAAAATATTATGAAAGGGTCTGGGCTCAGTGTTAAGGCCCTGGGTTTAATCCCCAGCACTACAAGAAAAAAACAAAAAAACAAAACAAAACAAAAAAACCCTTTGGTACTGTTTGTGGTTTTCTATTCTTCCAGTTTACTGTCTGTCTTTCCCAACTCTATTCAAAAAAAGTATCTTTGCTCTTTTTGCCCTATTGTTTTACTCCCCCCCACCCCCGCAATCCTGCTTTGGTACTAGCCAGTGTAGGGGAAAGGTACATGTTGGTGAGAGGAAGAATATGTTATTTGAGGGGGCATTTTTCTGTTCATGTTTCTTATTTTGGTCAGTTTGTTTGTTTATGCCCTTGTGGCTTAGATACATGAGAAGCCAGCTACCCTTTTAATGTCTTTGAAGGAGACAGGGCCTCAAGTGGACACCAAGGAGAATGATAGCATGGTTCCAGAAATTTTGGCAGAGACCAAGCCCTGTTGCACATGTCAGGCCAGGTGAAAGGGCCCAGCATTTATAGCTGGTACTGTAAATATTTTGTATAATAAATAAATGAATGTCTAAAAGAAGAACTAAGGAGCAAGTGACTACTGTTTTCAGTGGAGATTCAAGGTTTAAGTTGAAGATGGTGGGGAAAAACATGTAGGTATGCTTTGGTTGGCTGAGGGTAGACTCTCTGGGGTACCAGCCTGTCCCACAGCTTGCCCTTTCCGCCTGCCCCAGTAACCTGTCCACAGTGTCAGGCTGGGCCACCCTACTCATTGTCTCAGATTGCATCCAGGAGGCAAGTGTTTGTGTTCAGCTTCTGAAGAAGAAACTGATTTGGCAAGAGCAGGGGATATCTATTATCAACTTTAAAGGTTAATTTGTTGATTTACTACATTAAAAA
>RJWM01036809.1:0-17884 GCA_004363535.1 Dasyprocta punctata
TCAGGCTGGTGTTGAACTGCCTGTGTAGCCCAGGCTGGCCTCAAACTTGTGGCATCCTCCTGCCTCAACCTCCTGAGTGCTAGGATTATAGGTGTGCACCACCATGCCCAGTACCCCTCTTGTCATTAATGGTTCCAATCACTGGAATAAAGACCAACATAAATCAGCATATTTGCATTTTACCTCCATTTACCTTATTTCAAAATAAGGCCACATTCACAATTACAGGGAGTTAAAATTTTAATGTATCTCATTTAAACTCATCACACTCTTTAACTACTCAATTATCTACTAGTAATCTATATCTATATCAACTATATCTGTAATTATGTATATCTATATCTGTATCTATATGTATATCTGTATCATCTATATCTGTAATTATGCATGTCTATATCTGTATCTATATCTATATCTGTATCATCTATATCTGTAATTATGCATATCTATATCTGTACCTGTATCTCTATTCATCTTGGGTATATCATCCATTTAATATTAGAGTTGGAAAAAATAAGCATGTGTTTCAGGAGTGCATATTAATATGCACATTAAATTGAAAAAAATATAAGCTATTTTTACCAGATAGTAATATGCATGAATCACTTTACAATGAGAGCTAGTTTTTCAATTAAGGTATATAGTCAACTGCCTTAAAGTTTGATTATTTTAAATATCTTGATAAAGTATTTTTAAAGTATGTTACAAGACTGGAATAATCTCGTGTATCCTTGGTCGTCATCGTCATATTGCTCACTCTGCATAGCCTTCCATGTTCACCTCTATGCCTACGCTTTTATCTACAGTATCTGCTTTGACTATTTTTCATCTTGCCTCTGTTTATGTCTGTCTATGGACTCTGATTATTAGAATCTTCTAAGAAAACATTATTATTGTATTTTATGCTTTTCATAGAAAATTCTTTTTAATTCCTCCTTTTCTGTCCTTGGGGAATACTATTATTTTCCATTGGTTTCAAAATTAGTTATTGGATCTCTATGTGTCTTTTGGGTTTTAATAGACACATGATAATTGCATGCAGTTGAGGTGTACGACATGGTGTTCTGAAGGACACACACATGTGGAATGCCCGACTCAGGCTGACTTACGTATGAATTACCTCAAATATGCATTAGTTACTTACGGAGAGAACAGTAAAAATTGATGTCCCTTTGAGGACCGATGAAACTTATTTCTCCTACCTCAAGCTTGAGAAGGGCCTCTGTTTCTTCACTGCTGTCTAGTAATTTCCTGTGTAATATCATGCTCTTTACAGTCAAGTTTAAGCAAGGTGTGCATGATAAAGACCTCCACCAACTAAATCTATGAGTCTGAGCATCATTGCACATGGTGAAGAGTGACACGCTGTGGCATGCTTTCCAATCAGGCACTCCCGACAGACAACTCCATTCACTCAGCAGGACACACAGCACACTGAATCAGGCACAAGTTCATGCCCTTTCTAATTTCAACCCTTACAACTATCCCATTTTCATATCAACTATGGATTTATGTTATACATTCTAAGACCTATCCTGGCCTGTAGTCTGACATGTCATCTAGATAACATCTAGAGATGTAGAAGGAGATCTGTTGGGTAGGAATGGATTGTGGGTGTGAGTGCTGCCCAATGTGACACCTGATTTTCTGGGCAAGGTTAAGCCAGCTTCACCCACTGAGAGTATTTAATGCAAAGAATGAAAGATTTCTGAATTAAGTTGCCCTTATTTTAATTTGAAAGAGTGTGTGTATAAATAAGACTTACAAGCCTGTTGAAGATGTAATCAGTAGATATGATTTTAGACACTTGTTTGTGAAGAAAGCTTAAACAATAATACTATTAATAGTTGCCAACAAAATGATACTTGTGAAGGGAATGATAAATTCTACTGATTTATTGTAATTTAAAGATATTTGGCACACTTCGCTTAGTTTCGTTTGATGAAGAATTTAAATCTGTGTACACACAAAAAAACCTTAAAATCAAATAGAAAACTGAAGTAGAAAATACAAAGAAGGACTACACATAAATACACATAGAAAATGAAGGTCACACGCATGAGAATATAACTATGCAGATTAGAATAAACAGCATGCTGCATCGACCATATCAAAGCAGAGTTAAATCATTTCCAAAATTAGAGAAAATTAAATGTATCAATTTTTGAGGAAATTTGTATTCTAATTTGGATTTTTAAGTGAAACATTTTCTGTGTGATGCTATTTGAAGAACACCAGTGATCCAATGTTCACTTGTCACAAACGCTACCAGCACAGGATTTTGCAGGGTGACTTCTTGTCCTATCCAGAAGCAAATACAAAGAGCAGCAATACAGTGAAACTCTGTGGAGGATATTCTGAGAGGTTTAATATTATGCTCTGAAAACCAGTAACAGATATAATGGGTTACCAGCCTGTGCACAAAATGTTTACATAGAAATTGGTGCAAAGTCAGTTCTTTGATGGCTTCCTCCTGCGGCGATATCAGTGCAGCGATCTTCTATGTTGGTCCCACTTGCTGCAGCTGAGGTACTGCAGAAGTCTTTTATACTTCAAGTCATCCTTCGTGGAGCCAGGCAAGGATGGTTAGAATTAGGTCTGCTGTCGCAGAATCATTATTATTATTATTATTATTTTTTCGGCACCAGGAATTGAACTCACAACCTCGCACCTGCCAGGGCAGGCGCTTAGGTCACTGAGCCAACTTCCCGGCCCTAGTTTTTTGAGGCAGGGTCGCATTATGTAGCTCAGGCCGGTCTTGCACTCGTGTTGTAGCCCAAGCCAGCCTCGAACTGACAACGCTCCTCGTACCTCAGCCTCCCGAGTGCTGGGATTAAAGGCGTGCGCCACCACACCCGGCCGCAGAATCATTATTAACAGCCTTCTTTTCTTCCTCAAAGTGTCCAGGTTAGGAGGGTCCCTTGCTCCCCCACCTCTTATTCACACACTCACCTGTGATGTGGTCCCCTGTGACTTACCATCGCTACCATCCCCTCCAGTAATTTTTCAGATGGATCAGTGCTGGGTCCACGGAGATATCTCCTTGTCGTTCGGCTTGCTATCACATGTGGTTTGCCACCACTTCCAGTGTGGCACAGGATGGAAATTAACAGCCTGTGTTCTGAGGGCAGTGAGCTTTCAGAAATTCTTCCTTCACCACCTGCTAGTTGTAGGAACTTGAGTTACATATCCTCTCTGAAACTTGTCTTGCTCACCAACAATGTGGGGGTGTAGATGAGAAGAGTGAATCAACTCACACTTGGGAAATCCTTGGCACCCAGGACCCTGTGAGCAGGTAGCCAGTATCGGCACTGTCTGGTGCTACCTTGGTACTATCTGAACTTCTCCCCTTCTGCCAACCAGTCAGAGTTCATTCCCGGTTTTGGATGGCTTGAAAGATGTTCCACATTCACCCCTTATTTCTACTGTCCTCGCTTTCATATTCTGAGCCTGTAGCACAAACTACCTCTCTCTAATAATAGGGAAACTCTCTTTAGGGAAACTAAAGCCAGACAAGATTAAAGATGACTGCAAACCACACTGTGCCAGTGGAGAAGAAAGATTTTAGTTTTCTTCTTCCCAGGGCAATATTCATGGAAAAGTTATATTTCTAGAGAGAAATTATCATGGCAAAAAACAGAAAATTTAAGGAAGTATAATGCGATATTATGACTCACTCCAATAAAAGGAGCAAACAAGGAGCATATCAGAAATCTAAGGCTAAAAGTCTTCATTATGATTTAAACTGAACCCACAAAATAGGTGGTCTGCAGGCCTCAAAATATATTTCAAATCTTCATACCATGGTGGGGCCAAGGTCATTAGCGAATTTGTGCCTGCTGATATTTTTGCTGCAAGTCAGATAGCTTCCCTTATGTGTAAAAAATATGATATTCAAGCTGAATATCAAACTTCCTCAATGCTCTGATTAGTTTTATTTGGTACATTTTTAAATCAGTATTACTTAATTACTATAAGGCAACTAAATCTTAAAAGCATATTCAATCATAAAACACATATATGAGATAACCGTAAGTTATATAACAAAGCAAGAGTACTAATTTACCATGAAGATATTCCTTTTACAAGCTGATTATATTTACAGGTGGTTATGGCAACTTGTACATCAGAAAGTTAAAAATAGGTGATCTGCATAGATGAGCAAAAACAAGCGCAGTGATATCTTGTGAGTCAATATAAGGAAATTGAAGAGTATAGAAATATTGTTCAAATACATTGCTGAAATAATATTATGTCTAATGCCCAGGCTAGAAGTGATGCAGTGGTAGAGATGTGAGCGGCTTGTGCCCCAGCTAAAGGACAAACAGGGACAGAGGCGAATGTGACGACACTGGCTACAGTGAACTAGGAAGTCACCAGCACAGGGGAAACAAAAGATCACAGCAAAATCTCTCCAACTTTTGGTTTCAACACACACAATACATTGAGATCTTTTGTCCTTCAAGACCACCTGTGAGAATTCCAAACCCCTCTTCTGCCAAGAAGTCTGTATATCCAAGAAGGCAGGTGACATTTCTGGTGACCTTGCTATTGAAAAGAAGTGACTAGCCTGCAGCAGCAGCGGCTTCTTGACACGAGAGAGGAAACCTATCCTGTTACAATCCTCTAGGCAGATCTCCCAGTAAACTATTGCATTTGTCAATTAGACAGAAATAGCTCATTCCATCTGGCATAAAGCATAGTAAAAGACTCACATATTTGTTACCTCTGACTTAGGATAGTGTAAGATGTCACAAAACCTGTCGTGATATTAATGTACCTGATGTTCTCAGATGCAGATTTATTTCAGATCAATTAAAATTTTAACTGTAAGGTGTCAATAGTCAACTGACTTTAAATGTGTAATAACATATTTCAAATTAGTAAAATTAACCAGTCAACCCTAGTAGATACCCATGTTATATAAGATTCCTAAAATTGCTTTGAAATTAGAAATGTCATTATAGAACTACTCACAAATGAGTTTCTTATTAATATTTGTCATACGGTATACTTACTGCACTGATGCAGTATTCAAAACATGGTACCTGCATTATCTAGTTAAATGCTAACAAAAACCAACTTAAATTATGCCATCATCCTTCTTATGTAGTAAAAAAAAAACATGATCAAAATTACTGAAAGATAATGCAGATTATAAGTGGAAGATAGTCTATTTGAATCTACTCAGGAATGAATATGAAATTCATCACACTGAAATCACAGATCCTGAACATAACTGAACAAGGATTTTGTCTAAGTGTTCCTGAAATAGTGTCATATTGTATATTTTAAAAAGTAAATATGTGAAAGACTTAGGTTCATTCTCTTTCAGAGGAATTCTAGAAGAAGTAAGTCAGTTTTCAGTAATGTATATTCACAAGGAGTTGCATACAAGCTGGCTTTTAACTTATGTAAGGTTATTTATAGAAACATTGCTTAGAGATGGAGAGAGAGAAAGAAAGGCAGAGACCTTTATCTACCAGTTAGTGGTTAGCCAAACAGATGACAACAAAGCAAACCCTATTTAAGAGTTACCACTTATTGGTAAGTGAAACACAGGGCAGTGGAGAAGGAATGGTAAGGAGGGGGACTGGGATAATGACGGTAACTTGCAGTAGGTTTCTGGAAACGGACTTAGGTTCACGACAAATATATATGACACAATCTAGGGTAAACCCTAAAATTCAAAGAAGTTTAATTTGTGTTCTAAAAACAGAAAATGCTATCCTAGCAAAGCTCCACTGAAAAGGTAGAATATTAGGCCTTGTGATAGAGTTCGGTTTAGAATACTCAACTAGCAAGTATGTGGTTGGGCTAAACCAGCACTATGGGAAAAACATAGAATTGATAATAAATGAGCAGTGGAGACACTAGGATGCTGGAAGCTGAAGTGGTCATCACTGAAGTTAAGAAGCACTGAGTGTCAACAACAGATGAGGAAGTGGAAAAAGATGCAGGAGTGGAAACACAGGCGGATAGAAAGTATTTGTTCAGAGTTATGGAGAGAAAATAATGATAAAATGGAGAAAATGTTCTAACAGACACACAGGAACCAGTGAAATGGTGTTTTTTAAAGGATAAAGAAATCGATACAGTCTTTGAAACAGAGTAAAAAAATGTACCAAGAAAGCAAAATGTACCAGCATAAAAAGAATATAGACAAATCACTGAAGTTTTGAGAACTGTTAAGTTAAAAGAAGAGATTATCATTTACATGGTAGCAAAAATGTTGAAAATTCAAATCTGTTAACTAAAGTTTTAGTAAACATTATAAAAACATTAATTTGTATGTCAAATTGACCAAATTTGCATATGTGTAGTATGCAAAAAATTCTCAATAAATATTTGATTCTCAATAAATACTTGTTTTGCAATTTTAAAAGTTTTATAAGTAATGTTCCATAGTCATTTATCTATACCTCTTAATCTATTTATATTTGACTTCACAAATCTTTTAATAAATTTAAATGTCAAAAATATGTATAATGCCCCATCTAGAGTTTTATTATAAAGTCATGTTTACCAGTTAGCATAAATGCATCTAATAAAATTGTCCTTTAATTTAAAATTCTACCAAAATCTGTATGGTTTGGAAGTAAATAAGACATAAAAATCTATAAATAATGATTGATATTTGGAATTCTTTCAGTAAATACAACTCATGTATTTTATCACATAACTGATGTTTCCTTAAATTGAGGAAAGATGCCCCAAATCATTCATCACATTTGCTCAAAGATCCCTGTAAAATTCCACTTTTGTTTGAATTTATTATCCCTTTTTGTTCTATTTGAATGTTCCCTTTTCATTTATAATTTAAAATATCTTTAGTGATTTCACTGAATACAGGGTATGCAATGTTGATTAACACATTATTTGCAGCATTTTAAAAGAAAGCCATGAAGGTTAAACTTTGAATATTATTTTTAAAAAGCCTATAAAGACACACTCTTGTAGCTATTACAGTGTTCATGGGATGCTTAACAACTTGTAATCATCTTAAACATGCATAGATAGTACATTTTTCAACTGCTAATATTTACTTTAAAATGTTTTGCCAATGATCAATACCACAAAACAGAAACTGCATATGCCTGATGATATCATAGGCTGATTAACACTTGAACCAATCATTCCCTCTCTCAATCTATTAGCTTTTTACTCCGGCGCTGAGACTTGCAGGTGATAGTCGTTAATCCAAAGGTCTGAGAGGAAACTTTCTTCTCTTAGATCCATCCAACTCCCTCTGCTCTCAAGTTCCATCCCCAAAGGGAATATCCTTTCCTTCACTAAGCCAGTCTGACTTTCTCTGCCTGCTGCAATGCTTTCCTAAATAACTGATGACAATAGCCAACTGATGTGAAAGGAGTAGCATATTACAGTTACCTCCTAGTTATCTAATTGTAGCATTCAGCTTCCACCATTTATCTACTCCAAAAGAAAAAGAAAAAGAAAAGAAACAAATTGATCCATAAAATGTGGCCACCTTCTTTTGCTGCAGTTCATTTTGTTAGCTATTGCAGAATAGAAAATAATGACCCAAAGATTATGTATTGAAAGATGAAATGAGGTACCATTATCTGTCATTTTTTCAGGGTAGTCAGTGATATTCCTTGATCTGTCCAATACCATTTACATAGATCAATATCATATAAATACAGAGACAAATACATTTCTGTTTCACTTTTCTGAGTGGTGATGAGTATTCTAGGGAGTGTGGTGAATTTTTCTCCTTAAATTCGCGATAAATAAATGTTGAATACGATTTTTTCTTTTTGAATCATGCTTTCAAAAGTATCTATTTAATGTTTGTATAGACTTAGGGAAAAGCAAATGTTTCCTTGACATTTTAGAAATACAACTGAACATATATGCTTTTAAAACACTATCTTCATAAAACATAAACTATAAAATGGATCAAATGCAACAGTTATATTTCAGGTCTGTATAAAACTGTAAATATAAATAAGAGTATAAGCACTATTAGATGCTCAAATATATCCTTAATTAGGAAATGACATAAGTATTTTTGTCAGCCACAGGGCTGCAAAGAAGTTACTATAAACTGGCATATCAGTATTAGATAAATCTTAAAAAGTAAAATAAATGTAAATATAGTTAGTAACTCAATTTAAAATCTAACTTAGGAGTGGAAATCTAGATAGATCTTATTCAACTTTATGCTTTCGTACATAGTAAAGGAAATAGTAAATTGAAACATCACATCAGTTGATCACAAATATGTGTGAAATGTTCCAAACATTTCACATGTATTTTTCTTACATTAATCATCAGAAATACCATGAAGTATAGGTACTAGAGAAATCAAAGAAACTTCATGGTTTCTCTCCTACCTAGATAATAAGTTGTTTGAGGAAATTGAACTCACTACTATCCCAAGGTGGTGAAGCAAACATGCTAATTTCTCCAACATTTACTCTCTTGAGTAGAGCATAAAAGCTTAACATAGTGCAGGCAGTGGTATGCATAGAAATTCCCATTTTATTTCTTCTAGCATTACACGTTTGAATTTCAAATTTTATTTTCAAATTAATATATGCATTCACCAAGCTTGAAATTTTCAGTAGAACGTTTTAAAAGATGCCATTTCACTTCTCAAGATAGACCAATGTCAGAGGACAATTCATCAACAAACATACACACACACATACACAAAAACACATGGAGAAACACAGTTATGAGATCAGTACTTGACACACCCATCCCATAATGAACAATTTTTACCATTTTCAATTTAAACTGATATAAAGCTTGTTGGTTTAAATATAATTTGAAGCATTTTATTTCTGTGGCAAGCAAAATAATTGTGTAAATCTATTAGTAACGAGATTCATAAGTGTCACTTTGTCAAGAAAACCAGAAAAAAAAAAGAATGTTAGATGTCATTTTAATGAATTTCAAATGTGATTACAGGTAAGAGAATTTTTGGTGCTAACTCCTCAAAAATGTCACAGATGTTAAAAATAAGACCCATCAAAAAGTAAGTAAATATTCCTCACATAATATCTACAGTAAGCAAAATATGCATTGTTGACTTCCATATCATTAAACTGAAAAAGTGTACATAAATTAAGTACACATTGTGAATAAATGAAGTTTATTCAAAATTGACAGTTTTCTAAAAAATATTTTCCCAAATCTAAAAGTGTCTGGTCACTTAATCATTCTGTGATTTCATTTTCTTTTACACATTGACGTGATAAGTTATAAAGGAAAAAAATTCAAATGTTTCATTTATAAGAATGTTCCAAGAAAACCTGCAAATCAATGCTTCTTTGTGGAAAAGAAGAAGAAATAACACAAACAATAAAATCGTATTTTCAAATTTATGTTTTCCTTTTTAAGGATTTTACTCCATCTTTCCACAGATTAGATAAAAATCAATTTTCTTCCTGTTTTAATGCATGAATATTTAAATTAAGATAGATAAATAATGAAATAGAATATATGACTTTACTTTCCTGTTAGCTGAAAAGTGTTTCAACACAATCCTCAGTAAAAGATTGTAATGATTTACAGAGGTACCTCAGTTACTGAGCTTACTTCATTCCACGATTCTGAGATGTAAGCCACAGTCCTGTTTGTCGCCTGGTACAGAGTTCTTGAATGGAAGTAGAATTTTGTTAAATGCTTCTTTTTTGTAAATGGAATCATTTGCTTCCAGAAGAGTCCATGAGTCAAGATATTACTGTATTTCTCAACCCTCTATTTTTCCTTTAAGTAATTCAATATTTTAAGAATATTCTTCATACTTTGAATAATTATTATTGCCCTAAACAAACAACAGAGGTTTTTGTCTTCTAAATCATATGGCTTTAGATAGCCATGCTCTTCAAACAACATCTTCACAAATAGATATTGTGGATATTATACAGCTCAATACATAGAAATATATATAGACAGGTAGATATATATTCATAGCTAAACAGACACATTGGTAAAAGCATTGTAAGGTACATGTGTAGCTATATTATATTTTTCTAGTATGACATGAGTTTTTGTAACTATGCATGATTTTGATATTCATTCACAAAGAGGTGTAAATATGCTTAGTACATTTATGAAACTGAATGTGGAATAAATTTGAAATATGCATGACCGTATGAAAAAACATTTTTTAACCAGGCATGGTGGTGCATGCCTGTAATCCCAACACTTTGGTGGCTGAGGCAGGAGGATCACTGTGAGTTCAAGACCAGCCTGGGCTAAAAAGTGAGTTCAAGGCCAGCCTGAACTGCATAGCAAGACCCTGTCTCAAAAAATAGGGCTGGGGATTTAGCTCAGTGGCCTGGCAGATGTGAGGCTGTGAGTTCAATCCCTGGTACAAAAAGAAAAACAGAAAAAATCATTTTTGAGATCAGGAGATAAAAAGTTATCTAATTGAAATATAGACAGAGTAAACAAATATAGGCAGAATAAACAGACAACTGATAAAGTAAAATTAGGCAATACAAATAAAAGAAGAAAAATGCCTACTTTTAATATTAGAAAGGAGAAAGAAATCTGTTATATCTCTAGATATTTGAAAATTAAAGTTCATCATTAAGTATTATCTGTAGTGCATTATCATGCATGAACAACTGAAGACACTCTAGAATTTTATATTAAAAATAAACTACATACAGATTGCTCAGTTTTCAAATTCTGGCTCTTGGGAAAATTAACATATATCCTCATACAATACACTCATCCCTGAGAAATTTATGGTTATAAATAATTAAAACAAACATCCATGTTATTGACTATATGAAATTATTTATAGCCATGTAAAAATAGAATTAATATAATTGCTGGCTATATACATTTTAAATAGTCACATCATTTAATATTATAAAATACCAAAATAATAATTTTTTTTTTTTTTTTTGCGGTACTGGGGATTGAACTCACAACCTCGTGCCTGCCAGGGCAGGCGCTGAAGCCACTGAGACAAACTCCCAGCCCAAAATAATAATTTTGAATAACATTACCTGGTAATGAATCAGCATAACAGCATGATCCAGTGATATACACAGAACTACACAGATGTGCTAAGTAAAATGTGCCTTACATAGGCATATACCAACATTCAATAAATAACTCCAGCTGAGCTCATTATAGCTGGCTGAATCATTTATAGTTTTCTTGTTTTATTTTGCTTGCTAAATATTTCATCCTGATAGTGTATTACCTTCATAATAAGAGAAATGTGACATTGAAAACAAATAATAGGATTTGGGCTAGGAAGCATTCTGTAGTCTTATTTTATTATCATATCATCACAAATTCATGTATAAATTAGCTCTTTGCAGTACTGTAGGGAAGCAGAACTATTACAGGAGAAATCTTTTAAGGAGGGAGAAATAAGGCAAAGAGAAGTCGATTATTAAAAGGGAAACATAAGTCACGTGTTTTTTATCTTGTGAACTGAAAAAAATATTGTCATATATAAGCCTAATATTGCTCTTGGATTATGATTTCAAAGTTGAATTCACAGTTAGCAATTTAATGTAAAAAAAAAGCACAAAATGGAATATTTTACTCTTTTAATTCAAGTTCATTTAGTGGTCTTCAAACAACTACAGTTAGTCCAATGATAATGAATTTGTCTAAACTTATTATAAATTATCTGAAACAGATAAGATTTGTGTATGCTTTTTAAAATAAATCTTACAGAAAAATTTTAAAGCAATGAAAAATGTTCAATATTGCTTTACAAATTAGGAAAAATTAATTTTAAATTTCGAATGAATTTTGAAGACCATACATTTGAATTAAGTTTGGAATTACCCTGTGTAATATAACATCCACTCTGAGATTAAATCAAACTTTTTTGAGACAAAAGTTGACATCAGAGCCTCTTTGCCACCATAGAAACCTTGACCCAGGAAAACCCAGGTGTCTGGCCCATTCCCCTACAACACAGATGAGGCAGCCAGTGTGAGAAGTGGCCAGGACTCAGAAACTGACTTGTCCAGATGAACCCAGTATAAATCTATTCTAACGAGGGGAAACACTTTGCATACAAACCCCTAATTTATGATTAGTTTTGTTATATAACTATAGACTTTGCTTCTATGATCTAAAGTATAAAATCAGTAATTACCACAGTTCGTCAATTTCTAAATTGTGCTTGATGCAATCATTATTGCTAATTGTGTTACTGTACTTAGGATGTCATATCTGCTATAATCACTTGTTCTCCCTTGTGTAACAATATTGGGAAACTCTGGGATAATAATCTCACCATAGCTCTACACCAAAAAACGTGGGACTGAGCCAAACAAAATCTCCTAAGTAATTGGAAAGGTAGCATCTTGGAATAAACACTTCGCAAGGATCATTGCAGAAAACAAAATAAATATTTTTGGGGATAAAAAGTGTCAAAATGAAGGAGCAAAAAGCAATTTCAGACCTCTAGCCAACCCAGAACAAGTCCAGGAGATATATACATATAATAAATTGGAAGTCACATACATGAAATTTCTGAAATGATAGTAACAGAAGTCAAGAAAACTCCAAGAGGCTGTAGAGGAAATCAGATCAGAAATAATCTCTCAGGTACAAAAAAAAAAAGAAAAGAAAAGAAAAGAAAAGAAAAGAAATGGAAACCATAATGGAAGAATTGGAGAGTATATCTAAATAATGCACAGATAAAGCAAATAGAGCAGCACAGCAAAGTGATGGAAAACTTGAATGAACAATATAGGAAAGAATTAGAATGCATGAAACAGATTCAAAGAGATATCCAGAAAATTAAAAATTCCATTCAAACCCGGCAAAGTCACATGAACTAAACTAAAGGCAGATTTTCAGACCATGAAGACAGGATTGCAGCTAGTAATCACAAAACAAACTATCTCTTTAAAACAACAAGGAACCAGGAAATAGCAATTCAACAGGTACAAGATGATGCATAGAAAAATAATATAAGACTGATAGGTGCCAAGAAAAAGACAGGAGTCAACACAAATGGCATAAAAAGACTACTTGCAGAAGTAATAGCAGAAAGTTTCCCAAGCATGGGAAAATAATTTGACATACAGATAAGTGAAGCATGTAGAATTCCAATTAATCATGGCCAAAATAAATCTACACCCAGATATATAATAATCAAGATCCTAGAAATTCAGCACAAGAGCAGAATATTAAAAGCTGTTAGAGAAAAGAAAGAGAACACCTATAAAAAAGAAAGCCCATCAGAATCACAGCACATTTCTCAACACAAACCATCAAATCAAGAAAGCTTGAAGTATTTCAAACCCTGAAAGAAAACAACTTTCAACCCAAATTGATGTAACCTGCCAAAATATCTTTCAGAATTAATGGAGAAATAAGATACTTCCATGACAAAGAACAACTGAAGAAATTCATGACCATCAAGGCAATCCTACAGGAAATACTGAAACATATTCTAGAACTAGATAGAAATGAACAGAATTCTATTAACAAGAGTGGAAAGAAACCACCAAGCAGGGCAAGCAATTAAACAGAGGACAAAAGTAGGGAACCAACATAGAAAGATAACATGAAAAAGATAAGCCAGTATGTATCAGTTATAACCATTAATGTAAATGACCTCAATTCATCAATCAAAAGAAACAGACTGGCAGAGTGGGTCAAGAAACAAAATCAAACAATATGATGTATACAAGAAACAAAAACTAACTCAAAAGGAAATTAATAGACTGAAGTCAAAGGATAGAAAACAGCACTCCATGTGACAGGAACCCAGAAAAAACCAGGGATTGCTATTCTGTTTCCTGACAATGTGAACTTCAAATCAAGGATAATCCAAAGAGATAAAGGAAGTTACTATACACTTGTTATGGGAAAATTTCAAGAGGAAGAGATAACAATCATAAATAAATATGCACCTAATATGGCAACGTCCAGATATATGAGACAAATATTAATAGAGATGAAAAATCAAACAGCCAATAACACATTTGATTAGAGATTCCATTCAACCCAGGTATTACCCTTCTGGTTATTTATCCAAGAGAACTGAAAACAAACCACAGCAATGTATTTGCACCCATGTTTATAGTAGCACAATTTGTAGTAGCTAAACCTTGGAAGCAACCCAAATGCCTATCAACTGAGGAATGGATAAAAACATATGGAATTATACAATGGAGTACTACTCATCTATAAAGAAAGAGACTTTTATACGTAAATGGATGCAACTAGAGACCATATGCATAAGTGCAATAGATCAGACTTGCGTGTGTAAACATCATACTGTTTCTCTAATGTAAGAAACTGAAAGAGTACATAGAATCCAAAAAGTACAATAGATATTGTGAAAGGGAAAAATCAGCTCAAAAGGAAAGAACAACTGAGATGGAGGAAACAAGAAAAGAAGGAAGGTTAAAAAAATGTATGTATTACAAGATAGTTAAGATAATTATACTACTCATTCTATTAGTTTATTGAAAGAAGCAGTGCTTATATTGTTTGATCAATTTTGCTTGTCTGTATCTGGTAGTCTGAGCAAGTATTTTGAAGACAGCAATATGCAATACAGTAAGCACTGTTAATTTCCTTTCATCTTATTTTGAAATTCTGCATCACTTTTTAAATTCTCTTTCAAATAAAAGAAAAGAAATAAAGGAGTTGACATCAAGTCACAGTCATAAAAGTATCATAGCAATTTGTCAAAATTAAGCATTAAAGAAAATCTAAGAATTTATTGACATATGAAGGCTGAGATTCTGAAATGTATGAAAATACTGAAACTTTAGCCACTGTTACATGAGAGACAAAATAGCATGTTTTACAATGACTTTGAAATTATATTTAGCATTATCATATATATATATATAAATTACATATAAGTGCCATATACATTGTTTCTTCAAAGATTTCATTTATTTCTTCTGTAAAGTGTTTTTTTTCCAATGCATGGAAATCTTTCATGTGTTGATGTAAATAATTAAAATCCATAAAAAGTGGAAAGGGTTAGTTTTCAATTTTATTAGTATAAGACTGTGGTAGATAGTAAAATACGTTCATTGTACAAGTACATGTCACATCTTAAATCCTTTTTTCTTCCTTTTTCTTCTGTCTCCCCAATTCAAAGATATCCTTTCCCTCTCCAGAATGTCTGCCACCTCATTTCTTTCACATGGGTACAGTTACGTCATAACTGGAAGTCAATAAGGGATTATTGCTTTTGACAAAGAATCACCCCAACACAACTCCCTACACAGATAACTTCCATAACACTTCACAACTGTGCAGTAGACCATTGCCAACCATATTGTTCTCACTTCCTGGTCTGTAACTTTGCAGAACTCACGGAGATCTTTGCATCTCAGTTTCTTTCTTATCAAGTGGAGACAACACTTTCTCCATCACAGTGTCATGAGCATTAATGGTGCAGTATATGAAAATGCCTATGTAGTGCCTGGCAGGGCGGATGTATGTTCACCGAATTGTGCTCTACATATTGTAACTGGTATTTAATATGCTTTACACTTCACTCCTTAACTTCTTAATCACCTCTCAACTATTGAAATCTCTACATGGGCATGACCATTCTGTGTTTTTATAGAAGATGGTAGGAATTCACTCATTGATTGTTGAAGAAATAACATGAAATAAATACATCATCCATGGAAAATAAAAATCAGTCATCAGTATTCCAGTTTATCAGGAGTTCACAGGTCAGCAAGGTTGGAACACACAGTATTTGATAATCCAGCAAAAAGAATTCTGTACAAGTTTAACTTATATTTTCAGTATGAAAGTCTTTAAAAATTTAAATCCAAGCTTAACTTGTGTATATTTAAATATAACAGCGATGTGTTATTATCTTGAATAAATTCACAGCAGTATATGAGGATACAGCAGATGAAGACAATGGCAAACTAAAAGCATAAGCATTTTCCCCATCAGATATGTCAGTTGTTGGCAAAGAATGAAACACAGAAAGTATTTGCCCTCTGCTTTCCCATGCAGTAGCATATATTGCTCTGTGCCTGTTCTAGCATGACTTTCATGGCCAGTGAGAGAAGAATTTGAAATGAAAAAAGCTGAGAAATGAAAAAAAGTCAAAAGACAAAATGGGCAAATCTGTCAGCCTGATCAGAAATCATCAAACCAAAGTGTGAGCTGACAGATTTGGGTTTCAGAAGGTGGAATTCTCCTTGAGAATCAACCACTGCTCACAATATGAAAAGGCAGATTCTGGTCCCAAAAGGAGTGAAAGTCACACACAATTGGAAATCCTACATTTCAAAACTTTGGAAAAAGTTTATGAGCAACCGCTGCAAAGGGCAAAATGAGGTGGTGAACATAAGGAAACTTACTTTCTACTTACCTTGCACAGAGGGAGTGAATACAGATTAGGGAATAAAACCTTGATTCAACAATATGGAGTAAGACTCAAACATTTAATCCCCTTCACACGTAAAATGAATGAAATTTATGCTTTAGCATAGTCTAAAATATGAAATTATTTCTGATTTGCAATAAATAAAGGTAAGAAGATGGTAAGTAGTAAGATGACATATCTTACTATTCCCAATGTTTTCAACCTTTGACCAAAAAAGGAAACCTGAGAATTTTTTGTTCACATGGGAGTGGTAGTCTCCTGGTTATGGAGCTGCACTGTTATTTCTCAATCCTGTACCACACAAGTGGAAGCAAACCTATGTAACAGTGTTTTAAACCACCAAAGTTTTATGTATTACTCTAAGTATTATATTTTATTTTTAATAGTTATTTTGAAAAGCAACTGCTATGATAGATATTAATATAGCAGAGGTGATATAATGAGGTTTTTGTCTCCTCTCATGTGTTTTTGAATTATTTTATTTGCAAGTGACTGATTTCCATAGTTGTCAAGATAAATTATAATTAAACGTGCATGAACGCAAACAATAATATGCATTTCCATCATAAGAACTGAACATTCCAAAGTATGAAAAACGTCCTCAACTATATTGCCTGATTAAAAAGGAAAATACTGGGCATAGCTATTGGGCTGAAATTGTGGACAGAACCAGGGTCGGGTCGGCATCACTCGGGGTACCCCACCTAGCTCCCTGGGACCGGGAGGCCTTGGCCCCCACCCAGTTAAGGCAGAGGCTCCACCCAAACGCCCCAGGAGGCCGCCCTCCCTTGCTGCACATGGGACCCAGCCCTACCGGGTCCCGTGATTCAGTGTGACCCAAAAATCAGCACGAACCTCAGGGGAATGCCTGGTCAGCCTCGGAGGACACAGAACCACATAGGTTCTGGAAGAAAATGACAAAACGAAAGACCAAGAGGCAGTCTCAGTCCCCCAGTCCACAAAGAACAAACCCAAGAGACACTGAAATGGAAGACAGTGGGAGTCACACAAATGGACTTTCTGAAATGATAGAAAATACAATAAAGAAACAGCTTGATGAAGCTACAGAGAAATTCAAATCAGAAATATTCTCTCAGCTAAAAAATGAAATGAGAATCATTATTAAAGAAATGTTGTGTGTATCTAAAGAAGAGCAAGATAAAAAAATAGAAGAACTTAAGAAAATGATCGAAACCTTGAGTGAACAATATAAGACACAAACAGAATGCATGAAACAGATGCAAAGGGAAGTGCAGGAAATGAAAAACTCCATGGAAAGTTTGAAAAACCGCTTGAATGAAGCTGAAGATAGAATCTCAGATCTTGAAGACAGTGTGGGAGATCATGGCCATGAAAGAAAAGATCTCCTAAAAATAGTAAGGAACCAAGAAACAACAATTCAACAGCTGCAGGACAATGCCAAGAGAAATAACATAAGATTAATAGGCATAAACGAAAAAGCAGGGGTCAATACTAATGACCTGCGAAGACTATTCACAGAAATAATAGCAGAAAACCTTCCAAACATGGGAAGAGAAT
>RJWM01036810.1:0-17899 GCA_004363535.1 Dasyprocta punctata
TGTGTATATTTAATAAGATGGGAATTATAAATGAACCCCAAAAAAGAAAATGGTTGTTTTGGCTGTAAGTAGGCTGTGGAAGGGAAAATCATCTTAAGATTAAGCACATGTTATGAGAGATTAAGCACATTTTGCAGAGATACACAAACTTGGACCAAATGAACATCACTGGCCTATGTAAAGGTGTCATCATTAAAATCATTCACAAGGAGCTTATGCTGGGGGAAAATAATACATTTGCTTTTCAAAATAATTTCCTTCATCCAACTAATTTTCCTCTAAATAGCCTAGGCCAAACTTCTACCATCATAGAGCATCAGAAGAAGAAAGCACATTGATAAAAAGAATGTGGAACTTGTTTTCATATGTTTGGGTAAAATGGAAAAAAACTGAATGAATAGGAGATCTTTTCTCTCTCAAGGGCAGGAAATGAAAAAGTGGACATGCATTTTGAATGTAGCTCCTTACTCCAGGAATTAGAAAAAAGGGTGGAAGGAAGTACTGAAATCTAGAATATGATATTGAGAAAAAAATTTTTTGGTATAATGACAGTCCTTTTGTGTGAGACATTTTACTGAAAATGAAGTTCTGGGCCAGGCTTGGCTGCACCAAGGCGCGGGCTTAGCAGGTGATCGTGATTTAATTATGTGTTGATAAACAACCTCCAAAGCTTTCTTTTGGGGGAACAATAAGTGAATGAATGAATGAATGTTAAAAAAAATCAAACAAACCCTTAAATATAGCAATTAAAAACAACCAGCTGGGTGTGGTGGCATATGACTGTAATTCAAGCGTTCTGGGAGATGGAGGCAATGGGTTCACAAATTCAAGCTACATCTGGGCAACTTAGGGAGTTAGCAAGACTGTCTCAATATTAAAAAAAAATAAAGGGCTGGACTGTAGGACATTGAGAAGACTCTGGGTTCAATTCCTAGTAAAGTACCACCAAAGCAAGACAAAACAGAACAAATTGAGCAATATGAAATTTTTGTGTGGTAGTTTTGTAAGGTATAAGTGACATCATAAATGGCTTCTCCAAAATTTCCACATGAAAAGAGTTTAGGGGCAACACACTGCTAGGAAAGGAGTGGTGATGGGAGATGTTTTGGGGAGCCTTGATGAGACACCTCATTGGTTTAGTAAACTTGGTTTTCATTTACAGAGAACCCTTTTTCATCTTTGTCATGGTCCAAGGTGGTTTATAATTGTAATCCCAAGGAGGTGTTATTGGAATTTTAATCAGCTAATTTCAATCTACCACTTCCAGTGCAACCCATGGCGAGAAGAAAGACACTGAGACATATATACAGTTGTGGGGAGCCAAGGGGCCCTAAGTCCAGCCAAGATGGTGTTCATTGGAACAAAGGCCATGACCCAGAGCCCTTACCAGGTTTTATTAATTCTCCATGAGAGGAGTGGCTCTGGGATGAGTGACAGTGAGGGTGGCGGGAAATACGTGACTGCCATGACTACCATGAGATGGGCCAGGTAGGAGGTCTGAGATCACCTCTGTGATATGCAGAGGGCAAGAAATGCAGAGACAGCAATCTGCATAACTACCGAGATAATAGCTAATAATTTGGGGTTGGTGCTGTAGTTCTGATGTACAATCCTTTTCGCCCTGGGAAGTCATAGCCTCTTTCTCAAGGCACAGTCCCAGCCGACAGCGTGGAGCACATCTCTCCATCTTGTTCGCTCAACTATGTATTTGGGGAGTCGTGGGGAGGGTAACACTGACCTGTTGCTTTGCTTCTGAGATTACACATCAGCTCCTCAGCCAGCCCAATTTACACTGCTTAAAGCCAGTTGAAGGGACAAAGAAAGAGCCTAGCCAGCTCTGTACCTATCAATACATGGAGATAGGGCCAAGTTTATCTAAAATGGAGGTAGTTGCTCCTCTTTTCAAGGAGAGTCAAGGAGAGTTGTCTGGGTGGCTTCACACATTCATTCAGGAAATAAAAGCATTTGACATGACACCTGTCTTTTCCCCTTCCCCTGAGGTACTAGGATTTAACCTAGGGCCTCCGCATTGAGCTACATTCTTGGCCCTTTTTATTTTTGCATTACTATTTTTTTTGAGGCAGGAACTCACTAAACTGCCCTTGATCTTGAGTGATCTTCCTGCCATAGACTCCCAGAGGATCGGCAATTACAGTTGCAGGCTCCCATACTCAACTTTGTTTCAAAGCTGCTTTTACCTAGTATCTGTTTACCTTTCCCTCTAGATTTCTTTGTGATGATAGAGGTTATGAGCAAGCTGACTACCTCTTCCCACTGGCTACCCCTGGGGCTTTCTGTATGAATATCCCCATTTTCAAGAGGAACTGAGTAGTCATAACTTTCCTAGATCCCACACATATAGACAAGTGGAACCTCAAATAGAAGAAATACTGTTTTCTCATGGTCAAGTTGAACATTTCTGGATGAGTTGCCCAGTTGAGTAGCCTGGCTCATTAGAGAAAGTAGCAGATGCACCTCCCTCAACCTGCGCACACACACACTCCACACTGTTCCATGTACAAACTGTACCCTACTCTTAAGAAATTCAACATCTCAAGCAACTCCATCTTTAAGAACAGGGCAGGGGTGGCAAAGTAAGAGGTGCTGGAAGACTGAGCTGGTGCTCTGCAGACTTCCCTGTTCTGTTCTCAATACTTACAGAAATGGGAAGGTGTTGGGGTACAGAAGTTTTTGAGCCCGCCATGCACTTCTTTTTGCTCTTTGCTTTAGATATCTGGGCACTTGGGCCAGGGATTTAGCTCAGTGGCATAAGCGCCTGCCTGGCAGGCAAGAGGTTGTGAGTTCGATCCCCGGTACCAAAAAACAAAAACAAAAACAAACAGATATCTGGGCACTCAATATTTTTACCCTCCTATATCTTACCCAGGACCAGAACTTATAAGCAAAAAGAACTCATAGACAATTAACCATCCTTAAAATGATGAAGTGTATTTAATCTCTCAAACACATACCTAGGAAAATTTATGAGATGAGAGATTAGAAGAGTAAAACTCAAAAAAATAGGACTTGATTCAGATCTGAACTGCTTCATTTTAAAGATTTGTCACTGTTCGTTTATCCTAGAAATACTTAGGACTTTAAGAATGACAGATTACATAAATACTCTAAATTTGTCCTAAATATAACCATAAAGTTATCCATTGAAGGAAATGCACATGTATTTGAATGCAGTCATACTATTACAGAGATAAAATCAATTTATACTTAGAGCTTATCTTTGTAAGCTAAATAACTTTCTCAACAGACCACTTTTCATCTAAAATCTAAACTAAAACAACATTTTTGACTCAGAAACCCAAAACACTTCCAACCTCAGAAATATAAACATCTATGGTCAATCTAATGTCATTGTGAGAGAAAATAAAAAAGACATGTGACATTTGTTAATAAATATACCACCCTTTAAAATGCTCCACACTGATAAGAGAAAACTATGAAAATGCACGCTAAGTTGATATTTGTAGGGATGGAATAATTTTTAAAATGTTTATTCAAAACTGTAAGTAGTTGGTCCTTTGCAAGTTGAACAACCTACCTTGGATGTAAAACATTTAGAAAATTAAAAATTTCATCTCTACTAAACATTACTGACTTCCTTTGTCATTATTTCCTTAAAAATACAGTATGCTAATAATTTATATGACATTTACACTGTGCCAGGTATTATAAGTAATCCAGAGATGACGTAAAGTGAACATGAGGATGTGCATAGCTTTCAGTATGATGTCATTTTAGGTAAGCAGCTAATCCACAGCGGGTCCTAAAACCAGCTCCCAACAGATGCCAAGGGATGGTGGAACAGCCTGTGAATAAGGGGCTTTGAAAGGTGCATGTGCATCTCTACTATAGTAGTTATCTTGAGGAAAAAAGCAAGATGAGTCCACAGTGGTCCTAGCTGGAAGTCCCATGTGAACTGACAACATCTCTCCGTTTTGGTTTTGCAGGACTTCAGGACTTGGCTACACTGCCCTGATCTATTCCCATCTCCCACCTGCCCACCTGCAGCCCGAGCCTGCCCCATCTGTGCCCTCTTCTCTGCACGGGATGAGCTCTCTCACCCTGGCACATCCCCTCCCAATTTCTTCCCTTCTCTCTTCCCCCTTCCATGTAACCTCAACCTTCAATCTTCAGCTTATGTCTGACTTTTGCTGAAGCACTTGTACCTCCCCATGGTGGAATTAAGCAGTCCAATCCCTGGGTACCCTTCACATATTGCATTTTCCTTCACTGTGGAACTTATAATAAAGAATGTTAAAACACAGATTACTCAGGAATAAAGTCATTTTGTTCTACATGTGGCCCTATGCCTAGCAAAGCTACCTCACATGAATAAGTGACTGACTGAGCAGATGTGTAAGGACCAGTGGAGAGAACTTAGTGCAAATATAGTTTAGTACAGTCAGAACATGTAGATACCTATTTTCAATGTAGTTTTCATGCACGTGCACACACGCATTATACACATTCAAAATGGTAATAGGAATTAGTTCATAATAAAAAAAAGACTCCTTCAAATCTTGAAAACACAGCTTTTTTGCTTTGCTTTGAATAAAAAAAGACCAAATACAGGTGTGCGGTCCTGAAACAATGGTGTTTGAAAATCCAACTACGTGTGCATTTTTAAAATCATTACAATGCTGTTTATTACATTCATTTTACATATCACACATGGAGGATACTGATACTTCTTATCATAACCATAATACAGAGAAATGTTGGAAAACACTAGCAGGATTGTTTTGTTCTGTTTTATAGGAATATTGTAGACATCTCCCAAAAGACCGTTAACATGCAGAGCTGTCTAATAAATACTATTCTTCTGAAAAAGGTAATTAGATGGGGTAAATGGCAGTACCTCTTGGAAATCAAACAATTCAATTTTCTCAAAAACCGCTCTCCCCTAAACAAATGACCTGAGACAGAGAAAGAACAGCCAATTTTCAACTACTATGACTCCTCCTTCCATATGAGGGAAAATATCTGTTTGTCGGCAGTACCAGTTCAAAGGGATTTATGTCAACTTATGGAAAAAACTACAATAGGGGAATAAGCAGCTGTTTGGAGCCATAAATTCCTTAACCATCTTCAATTCGACAATGAGGAAAACCTATTGATATTGTGATTGCATATGGTTTTATCTGTTAAAAACTCTACAAATTTTTTTTAAATTGCCAAACTGTAATAAAGTTATCACTATAAAATATCAACCTCCACCTCTACCTCCCAACTCTGATCTAGGCACAACTAATGAGCCCCTGGAAGCTCCCTGAGGAGGCTGGCAGACATCATCTAAGCAGTCTGTCACCAAGTCTCTTCCCCATCCCACAGTCCTGCTCTCCCTCTGTGTAGAGGACCATGGAATCACTCCTTCTCTGTGGGCCTGGAAGTGGGCGGTGGTGTCAGATTTTCACCAAGCACAGCACCTTCTCACCCTGCTCTGGTGTTCTCATCTCTCTTACAAACCTTCAGCCCTTTATTTTACCTAGAATTCTGCCACTTTTCCCCATCCTATCCTTCTTCCTGCTCTAAACTATTCTTTAAAAAATTTTTTACAACCTGGAGAAAAAGTGAAAGAATAGTGCAGTTGATACTTGTATACCTGTCGTATAGAAGCACTATGAACAACTTTTTAAATATATGTTCAGTATTAAAACAGGTGACCCCACTTCCTTGAATGGTTCCACCTTAGACCAACTCAGCTCTTGGGACTCATCGCTTTGCCCAGATGCTGCCAGAATCCTGGCCCAGCTCAGTGGGATCTTGTGTCTTCCACCCAGAGTCACAGTTGAGGGCACTGAGCAAACTCTAGAACCAGAGTTTGAGCATCAGTGTTGTGGAAAGTCTCTTATTGCCCAGCCAACATCTAAGCATGCCCAAGTACAACAATGTGATATAATAAATTACTGTGTACTCCCTAAGTGTCTGAACTTGAGCAAATGAATGAATTTATCAGGATTTCTATTTATCAATTGTTGGATGAGGAGACAAACAGCCCTCACTTCCACGAGTTGTGCTCATGATGAAAGTGCTTACCACAGTGGCTGGCATCCTGTCAGCATGGGTCAGGTATTTTTTCTTTGACAATGCCTGGTTTTTCCAAACAGTTGCCCCAGCAGTGCATTTTTAAAACTGTCCTCACTCTAGGACTACGTTATGGCCATCATGGCCTGGAGGCCCCTTGCGACCTGGGACTTCCACTCTCAACCACCATCTCTCTTTCTCCATGTGTCACAATTCCAAGCACACAGGTATTTACCATCCCAGAAATACACTGCACTTGTGTTGTTGGACTTTATGGTTGGGATCAAGGCCAACTCATTACACTCACTACTCAGAACTCAGCATCATTTTCTCTGGGCTCCCACAGGACTCTAGTGCTCCTCTACAAAAGCACATATTCGCTGAAGGCTTGCAAGAATGGGTATTTTATGCTAGCGAGTCACGCCTTGGTATACTACTCCCCTGGGAGGTGGTTCTACCTCATTTCTGTATGATCCAGTCTGAGCCCCCTTGAGCCCTTCATGGTACTAGTGCTCAATCATAAGTGAGCATCTCATCCTTTAGAAACTGGTTTCACAATGCACAGGTCCAACCTGTGATGCCAATAATCCATTTGACTTAAGTCTTTCATAGAGTTTTTTAGACTTGGCTCTTTGAACACATTCTGTTTAGCAAAGGATCCTGACTTCAAATATAATCTTGAAAAAATAAATATAAATCAGTAGGGAGATTTCTCAAAGAACTAAAATTAGAAATTCCATTTGACCCAGCTTTGCTTCTTCTAGGTAACTTTCCAAAAGAAATAAAGACGACATATTACAGTGATACATGCATACCCATGTGTATAGCAGCATAATTCATAGCAGCTAAATTCTGGAAACAGTCTGTAAGTCCATCAACAGAAGAATGGATAAAGAAAATGTGGTATCTATATACAATGGAATATTACTCAGCTACAAAGATAAATTTGAGACAGTTGTGGGAAAATGGATACACCTGGAAAATATAAATATTAAATGAAATAAATCAGACACATAAGCTTTAAATAATGTTGGCCCACTATGAAGTTCTTCAACATTTCCTCTTAAAATATAGCCCTGCGTTTAAATATGAGGGGGAAATGCTAAGAGGAAAACCTAAAAGCCATAGACTATTTGCTCATATGCGCACATATATTTATAAATGTTGCATACTCGCTGCTGTCAGGAAACTCATTACACTTCATCCATTGTGTATGTGTGATGATTTACAAGGATTTTTCCCATCAGAAAAGTTACACTAAAGAGTGAACCAGATTCTGGGTTATACTGATGAATTTAATTATTAAATTCTCTAAATCTTTTAAACACTTTGTAATCTCTGACATTTTCACTAGCTACAGATTATCAAGGTGTTTGGAAGAGATTTTACACTTCGGAGAAAATGAGCAACCTAAAACAAATTCATATGATAAAGAAAATTAAAGTGAGTTTCTAATTAAAATATTAATGATTCATTAAATTGATTACTTTAGGTAACTTAATAAAGTGAATAAAAATAAATTTATTCCATTTCCATATGAGTTATATTGATCAGCTGGGGAGAAATTCACATTTTTATTCATTAACTTCTCTAGAAAATGTCATTTTTCTGACTTTGATGTGTGATTTTTTTAGCTCAATGCTTTCTAGATATATTTTCATGTTGCAAACTTAAGCTACAAAGAAAAAAGTTAAATATGAAGCTAATTGTAACAGTCACTATCTGTTAGGGATTGAATTATGCCTGTCTTCCCAAATTCATAAATTAGGATCCTAACCCCTAGGGCCTCAGAATAACAGAATATAGTTGAATAGAATAGAACAGAATAACAGAATATTAGCAAGTAAATTTGTTTGGAAATAACTTTAAAGATGAATCAAGTTCATCAGATGGGCCCTAATCCAACAGGACTAGCATCTTTATAAAGAGAGAAATGTGGGCACAGACACACTACAGAGAGAAGACCACTGGATAAGAAGGTGGGAATCTGGAGGCCAAGGTGAGAGGCCCAGACCTGAGACCGCACTCTCAGTGTTGAGAAGAAACCAGTCCCAGTCAGGGATGGTGGTACAATGCTAATAATCCCTGAGAAATCTATGCAGGATGATCCCAAATTCAAGTACCTACCTAGGTAACTCATGGAGATTATCTCAAGACAATTTTAAAAAAAGCAAAAATGGCTAGGGTTACAGCTCATTGTGAAGACCCTAGGTTCAATCCCCAGTTCTCCAATCAATCTATCAGTCAATCGGAGAAAACCAGCTCCGCGGATACCCAGATCTCAGACCTTTGCCTGCAGTACTTGAGACAGTAATTTTGATTGTTTAAGCAACCCAGGGTGTGTTACTTTATCACAACAAGCCTTGTAAATGAATATGCCATGTATGTTACTTTTTCTTTCAAGTTAAAAGTTTGATGGCTTGTTTATTTTGATGGGGGAATGGGTGTTAATGAAAAGGAAAAAAGAGGTTGACCATTTTCCAACTTTCAGATACAACACCTGGGCCAAAGAGCAATCTAACATCTTTCAGTGGTGGGGAAACATCTCAACGGAAGTAAACTTCAAGGTTACATCTAGAAGACAAAGATCACTGGTTCAAAGAAGATAGGACTTTCCAAGAAAGAGATACTGCTGAGGTCACAATGCCCGGACTTTGAAACCAGCAGAGATGAGACAGCAGGGTCAGAACATGTGTCCTTGTCACAAAGTCCAAAGGAGCTACTATCCCCTTGCTCTCCCATCAAGGTGCAGAGGAAAGGTGGAATAAAGACAGGATCATTCTTGAGTACACTGAACACATTACAGGAATATCGAGATGCAAAGCCCTAAGCCAACATAGTGTAACTCTCTAAAAGCTGATGACAGATTGGTGAGGTGGTGGCAGTGGGCAGGGACTTCCTGAAGAGCTTTCAGTGCCTTTCCCCCATTACAGTGTGTGGAAGATTCAATAAAGATCCTCCCACCCTCCTATGATCATCTCCTTGCTGTTTTCTTTTTCTTGTTCCTCAAACTGTAAAATAAGCAGCTGGAAAAGGAAGTTTAACCATCAGTGAGACACAGGTGAGGACTCCGTGTCTCTCCTCCACCTCAGGTCTGCATAGTAAACACACACACACCTGGTCACTGGCCTGGACTCATGAGATAAAATCGGAACACTTACTTGTTGAACTGGACCATGGCAAACATCTTAGAGACCTAAGTCGAAATCTCAAAAATGACATCTTCAATAGTTGACAATCATCAAACATAAAGATTTCCAGAAGCAAATCAATAGAGGAGCTGAAAATATCTACATGTCAAAAGCACAGAATGAGGAAGGAGGAACTATCAAGCATACTAGACTAGAGAGGACTGCAGTGAAGAACATAAATAATTAACCTGGAGTGAAGTTACTGATCTTCAGCAGTAGTCCTAAAAGTTTAGGGTTTAACTGCAACATAGGCATTTTATAAATTCAATGTGTAATGAAACTATTTTCCTAGTAATATTAGTTACTCTGTATTAGATTAGTTATTTGAATAAATTTTCAATTATTCCAATGGGGTTAATACTTCTAAGACTTTGCCTGGTTTGGACAAACAGAAGACAAAGAAAGATAAAATGGGGTATAGGTAGAAAGTATAACTCAAAACATAGATGCAAATCTAAGACAAAAAAAGGACCTGCAAAAATAATTCTTGGTTTTACAGTGATAGATTTATCTTAGTGGAAAAAAAAGACAGCAATGATAAAAATAAAAGCCTCAACCACAAATAATAAAGACCTTAATCAAACCTAGTTTATAGGCAAGTGCTCCAAACCATGAAACAACCTGAGAATACAAAAAATTTCTAATATAATCATATCCTTCTTCACTCATAAAAATTATGCTCACAGACATGTTAAAACCAGTTAGATACTGAAGTACAAAATGTACATTTTGCTTTATTTCCTAAAGTACACAGGTCTCCTAAAAAGAAAAAAATAGTAATATAGTATATAGGCCTATACCACTCAAAGAACAAGAGACTTTTTTTTTTTAGAAAAACAAATATCTTTATACTGATGTATTTAAGACAAGTTCTTAAGAGGACCCCAAAGAGATTCTGCCATTCATAAAACCTAAGTAAATACCTAATAAGATAGAAAGACGTTTACAGGAAATCACAGTGGTAATAAATCTACTACTTTATTATTTATAGTTGTGTTTGTGACGAATACAGCATAACAAGGCAACAAGCCAGTATTTAAGGGCTGAAAGATTTATCCAACCTTAAACATATCAGTCTACGCAGGCCTGGAGTCTGTAATCATTATCGCAGTTTAATCTGTCTTTGCAAAACAAAACTAAAAAATAGACTGTGTGTCTCTATGATTAATCATTCATATTTAAAGCCAATCTGAACTAATATAAAAGGTTCAGAGAAGCAGCCCCAAGAACGTGGTACTGGGAGACGATGGAATTTGTTTAGAATACCATGTTCCGAAAGTGTCATGCAACCTTCTGTTAAATATTTGGTTCATTCCATTTTGTCACCCTGATTTGTATTCTGGCAGCCCTTAGAAGCTACAGGATTATTTTGTTACAACCACAACATATCCTGGTGAGCAAAATCCCAGATCAGTTCTTCCCTGCTAACCGCAAAGAAAAATGGTACTTGAAAATTCCAAAAGGAGATGTGGAGTCCGAAGGCTCAAGTTTCTGCACATAGGACACTGGTGGCTACAACTCAGAGACCTATAAAAATACATCAGCACACACAGTACATGAGTCCTGGCTATGTACAGAGGAGTATAGAGCGGAGCTCATTGTACTCTGAATGAAGAGGGACCGTGCTGTGGAATAATCACAATAAAATGAACCTGGCAAGTCATCTTTGGCATTTGGTGTTCATCTCAGGAAGACTGCCAGGTGCGTAAATGTAGCCAGAGAGAACACATGTCTTTAAGAAAATGAAGAAAAAAAATTTTTTTCTTTAGAAAGGGAAAACAGAAAACAAAAAGAGTAAGAAAGACAGAGGGGACAGGAATGTGCTTGGGGGTGGAAGAAAATGAAGGAGAACAAAGCAGGCTAAACAAGCAGTTACAGTTACTCACACTTCCTCCTCCAACCCCCACAGTTGCTTTAATTTTGACGACCAGTACTTATTTGCAGATGTACATAGTTTTCCCTGACCTTGGCAGTATCGAAGAATTTATACAGTGCACAGTTCTTGCACAATCCCTTGAAAAGAACAGCATGAATGTTCTACCCTTAGTGCCAGCCAGGGCTTGTTGTTATTCCTATTCCACCTATTTTTCTTCCAGTAAATTAATTTATCCACTTAGGGTCTGGTGCTAAAGTAAACTACTACTTTATTCTAAACAATAGACCTGAGAGATTTTTTTTTGGATGAAGATGGGAGGAAAGAGCTAAATTATAAAAATACTTAATTTATTATGCTATGACTGTATCCAAGGTACACTAAATGCAAAGGATTTTAAGAATTTTACCTTTTGAGGTTTATGATGATAACGTCTTCTTATTCACTCATCTATTCCTAATGCACAGCCAAAGAATACAGTTAAACAAGAACTAAAGACAATGATAATGTCTACAATTATCTTTTTAAAATTTTAAACAAAAGGAAAATAAGAAATCAAAACATAACAATTTCACACCAACCAACAAAAGAGCAACAATCACCAGCATATTGGATATTCCCGAAAATTGTCTACAATTATCTTAACAACAGCCTAAGATAAGTATACTTGCATTAAATATCATTTAGTATATAAAAAAATTTTTTTTGTGGCACTGGGGATCAAACTCACAACCTCGTGCCTGCTAGGCACACGCTTAAGTCACTGAGCAAAACTCCTAGCCCTAGTTCTTTGAGACAGGGTCGCACTATGTAATACATAAATAATTAGAACAATATTACTTAATTCTACTTATAATGCCTACAAGTCATGCTTAACACTTTCAGGTCTTTAATTAATTAAAATATCTATTAACAAAGCACTGACTCCAGTAGATTTCAACTGCTTCTAAAGGAGACAGATGGAAAAGCAGGTGTTGGACACATTACCTAACTTTGCATAGATTTACAATACCGGAGGTTCATGGTCTGTGTTAGCCCCAGTCAGAGTTTTGCACACACCAATACAATGCTGCAGATGATTCACACTTAAATTCTTTCTTGGTTACTTAAAAAATGGAGGAAGATGCTTTCAGAATCCTCCCAAATTTATGTACGTATAAATTTTGAGGGAAGAAGAAATAAACTCTTCCAATTCTCCTCTTCATCACTAACAAAAGCAGTAGAGTGCACTGAAATGGTGAACACAGTTAGAAACTTAAGCAATTTTTGATGGGGCAAGGGCATGATGTTGTTTTTAAAATCAGACATGTAGTTTTGACAATGTTGAAGATGTCCTCACTTCCTGTAATGGAGGAAGTTGGGTGCAGATTCCTACCCTATTTGTGACATGATTGTGAATATGGAAAAGTTACTTTACCTCTCATCTGTAAAATGGAGCTACAGATAGGATGTACAGTAAGCAATCAATAAAAGTTAAATGTTTCCTCTGCCATGGGCTGTCATTCAGGTTTTAAATAAAGTTCCAAATAGGCAATAGTACTTATAAACAATAAGTCTTTAAATAGTATTGGAAAGGTACTAGATCTAGGCACTATATGAGTTGGACCACCTAATCCTCACACAGAACTTTTGAAAGATGCACTATTTTCAACATGAAAATGTTGTGGTGCATACAGGCAAAGCTTTTCATTCAACAACCAACTATCAATGATATATCAATTCAGAATCTAGCTTTAGAGTTCAGATGTTCAATTACCAACCTGCTTCTTGATGAAAAACACTTTAATTTAATCTCACCACATCAGAATTTACATAAAAGAAATATGCATGTTGTAAGTTCAGGATAGTGCACATATACTGCATGTAGTATCGTTTTATCTGTAACGTAAAGGAATGAGACTTAGATGATCAGATGAATCACAGTTAACTTTCCTTCCAATTAGTGCTTCAGGAAAATGTAAGGAGGAACAAGTAATGTCTTTGAAATGTTTGATTAATAAGGTTAGTGTGTTAGTTTTTCATTGCTGAGACCAAATACCTGACATACACAATTTAAAAATGAAGAGGTTTATTTTTGTTCACAGTTTCAGGGCATTCAGTCCATGGTTATTTGGTTTCAAGGAAGAAACATCACAGAAGAGCATGACAGAACAAAGATGCTTAGATCACCACAAACAGGAATCAGAACAGAGGAATAGATAGAGAGCAAAATTTTAGGGACTATATATAATACCCCAAGTCATAACTCTATGACCCATCCGAACATGCTCAGAAGTGCTTTATAAATCTCTATCATGTTTCATAATCTGGCCAAGTTGATGTATCACTATTTACATTCAGTTAGCTAGTCTATCCCTCCATGACAAGCCTACATATAGAGAAGAACCAAAAGCAGTTTCATTTCCCACACATAGCCAACAGGCCCTGCAAACAGAAGTCAACCACAGGTGCTCATCAGGAAACATCCTACACCTCATATGCTAGAAAGGAAGTGATGCCCTGGGGACAAGGGAATAAGCTTCAAGGATAAATTAATCCCTAAATTGCCATCTTATAACTATCATTGACTTCAAGTATGTTGATAATATTAAGGGCCAGAAAGCTAGTTAATTGGTTAGATAACGGCAGATTAACAAGATGGAATAGTCATCTATGACTGGAAAAATTCTTTGTGGTAGCTGTAATCTTGTTTCAAAGCCTAAAGCAGAACTTTATAAAGCATTGTTCCTTAAGGCTAATAAGTATTCTTAAAGAATGAGCTTAGTTAGAACATCATAAATAGATAATGACTAAAAATATACTGTTTTGAGTCTTTTAAAAAAGTAAAATCATTTTACCCTTTTAATTTGTAGGTTTTCTTCTTGTGCAATATATGGCAATTGGCTTCAACACATTTCAAAAAAGAATTATACTACAATTTTAATCAAATAGCTATAGATCTAGTTACTATGATTAATGGGACATTTACTAGAAAGTGTGATAGAATATCATCTTAAAGTCTTTCATATTATATACATTTATAAGCATTGCTCTTATATTCTTCAGACCTGGAGCAGAGGGAATTTGTGGCTTATTAGAAAACAGATATTAATACTACAGTGAGCTCCCTCTACACTGTTAAAACACTGAAATGAAAAAAAGATCACCAATGTCAATGTTGGCTAGGATGTGAACAACTGAAAATATATGCTGCTTGTGGGAAAACAAATTGGTGCAACCACTTTATAAAACTGTGCTCACTTTAGCTGACCAAATGCATTGTACATAATCCAGGAAGGATTTCACTCCACTCATTGATTAAAAGTGTGTATGTACCAAAGGCACATGCAAGAATTTATAAAACAGCACCATCCCCAGTAATTCCAACTAGAAACAAACCAAAGCTTATCAACAGAAAGCACAGAAACCAACCACGGCACATCCATACAATGGAACGCTGTACAGTGAAGAAAATCAACTAGTTACTAAAATGAACACAATATATAACAATCATAAGGTTGAGTGCAAGATTTCAGACACAAAATGATACAATTTACATAAAATTTGAAAAACAGGTCAAACTGATTTATGGCATCAGAAGAACAGTGATTGCTTTAGTGAGGGACCTGGTACTACAGATTGAGAAAGATCAAAAGAGACATTTGGGGTATGGGTAATGCTTACTTTTGATTTGGGTGATGGTTCTATAGGCGTGCTGATGGAGTAAACTCATCATGTGGAGCACATACTTGCACACTTCTTGGCATATATGTCACATTAACAACAAAAGCATTTTTTTTTAGAAGTTAAAAAATAAAAAAGGCCTATTTCAAGTCTGATTGTATAAAAACCATTATCAGCTTACTTGAGCTGCCACAGCAGGACCAGTAAAGCTGGTTTAAGCCACAGGAAGTAATATTCTCACAGTTCTTGAAGCTCAAAGTCCAAGATGAAGGTGTCGGCAAAGCTGTTTCTAGTGAGGCCTGCCCTTGGTGATTGTGGATTGTGGTCTTCTTGCTGTATTCTCCCTTGGCTCTTTGTGTGCACAGCATCCCTGCATCCTCTTCATCTTAGCAGTACAATGTTCCTATAGAATCAGGGTCCACACTTCTCTCAACTGTCCTCACTTACTCCTTTAAAGACCCTACCTCCAAATACATGTTGGAATTCTACATGTGTTCTCAGGGGAAATAGCCCAAAACAAACTCTGATATTCTTTTATTTATTTTTAAAATTTTTGGTACTGGGGTGCAAAGTCACAACCCCGTGCCTGCCAGGCAGGCACTTAGGCCACTGAGCTAAACCCCCAGCCCTATTGTTTGAGACAGGGTCTCACTATGCAGTTCAGCTGGTCTTGAACTCACTTTGTAGCCCAGGCTGATTTTGAACTTGCAATGATCCTCTTGCCTCAGTCTCCAGAGTGCTGGGATTGCAGGGGTGCACAACCACACCTGGCTGTTATTTTTTAAAGCGATTCTTAATGTTTGCTCTTCATGTACTATTTCACAAGTTAGAACCATAAAACTTGTACATTTCAGTATTATGAAGACTACCTAAAAGTGTCTAGTATTTCTCAAATAGTTTTAAGTCTTCATATATAGTATACTGTTCATGAAGGAATTCTTAAGTTTTTAAAATTATACAGAAATAATTTTTAATTTAAAGATAATAGAACCTAATTTTCATAGGTTTTTTTTTTTTGGGGGGGGGGACCGGGGTTTGAACTCATAACCTCACTCTTGCTAGGCAGGCGCTTACACTACTGAACTAAATCCCTAGCCCTGATAGTTTTAAATATACATCACGACAAGTTACTTTATGAAATATCTATTTATGATTAAAAATAAAATGTTTAAAAGGCATTTTTTTTTGTCTTTTGAGACAGGGTCTCCCTATGCAATTCAGGCTGGCCTTGAGCTGACTTTGTAGCCCAGGCTGGTCTCGAACTTGCAATGATCCTCCTGCCTCAGCCTCCTGACTGCTGGGATTATAGGCATGTGCTACCACACCACCTGGCTCTAAAAGGTTTTCTTTTAAATTACTTAAAAGCCCAACATGCTTATTGTTATCAGCCATGCATGTTTTCAAACATGCTTAGGATCCTTCTTTTAAATATCTAGCCATGATATGGCAGCTTTTATTTTCAAATGACAGCAAAAATATGAATGCTGTTTAATAAAGTTTAAGTTACCAAAGGAAAAATACAATTTTGAACCCCAGATTCTTGTCTGATCGCCCTTCTGCAATGAAGCAAGCTAGAACTTTAAGGTTTTTGATGACCCATTTGTGTCATATTACTCTAAAACCCATGACATAGTGAGCACCTCCTTATATTGAAATTCTAGGAAATGGATCTCTGCTTTAACTTTTGGGGATTTATTTTTTCTATTAGCCTTCTTACACTCTCCCATATGTTTTATTTTATTTTATTTTATTTGGCACCAGGGGTTGAACTCACAACCTCGCACCTGCCAGGCAGGCGCTTAAGCCACTGAGTCAAACTCCCAGCCCTTCTCCCATATGTTTTAACAATACCTATCTACATTTGAATAGCTTACCAGCTCTCTTTGTCATTTATAACTGTGTCTGAAGCAAACATATGTTAGTAAGAACACAATGTCACAAGGAAGTTATGAGAAGAGGAAATTTCAGTGAATCTATATGCAATGAATTTGTAATCCCTCCCAGCCTTGTCTGTTGAGTTTTCAAATGACAGAGAAATATATAGCCAAAAGGACAATTGAAAATGGAGTTTAGGAATTACCTTTCAAAGACATTTTTTACTAACTTAATTGAGCAATAACAGACTCTATACTATTAATTTCTATTCATAATGCCTTGGTTGCTGTTTCCATGCAATCGATACAAGCTGCTTGGAATTATGTTACTTTACTGCATTTGCTATTTGTACTGAAGCTTGTCATGCTTTCTTTTTCTGTCTCAGATCCTCCAGTATTCAGTCCTGATATGACTCAAAATTGCAGAGTAGCATTTCAGGTTCAATCTCCTCATCCCAGAGGCAGAATAGATACAGATGCTTGAAATAGAAATGGCCTTGGATACCTTCCTTTTCACTGACTCACCTAAGTGACTATGTCCCAAGGTCTTCATCCATCCTCAGGTCCATGACTTCTGCAACAACATCAGATCTACGCACATGCTACGGGCTCCTTTTTCCATCTTCCAACCTCTTGACACCATTAAAACAGTGCTCTAACAGTGGACTTCACTAAGTTTTTATCTTTTTTTTTCATTTTAAATGTTTCTTAGCAAACAAATTCTGGCCCTTCTAAATCAATTCTTTTTCTGACTTCCTACTACTCAAATTCCCAATTAGGATAGACAAGAAGCAAAACTTTCCCAGTTGCCTAAAAGTCGCTCAGATGTACCATTGGTGTACTTAAGGTGAAAGGTAGGAACTGATGGCTTGGCAGGGACCGTCCTCTGTCAAGAGGAGGGAAGTACAAGCAGCAGCAGCCAGCATGGACAACCCCACTGATACCACACACATCGACATGGTTCAAGCCAACCTTGGCTAACAGTGGAAAGAGACAGAGAGAAGCCTTTGGACAATGCCACAAGGGGTCAAGAGATTCTGTTAGGGTGGACAGAGACAGAACCCAAACGTCAGAAGGACAGGGGAAACCTTCTTGCCAAAAACAAACAGGAGTCAAGAGTAGAACCTCTGGCTGCAGTGAAGGATCTGAGAGGCAATGGGGGAAAATGATATATTAAAAAAAAAACAAACAAAAAACGCAGCTCTTCCATTTGCCAACTATTGTTCTGGGCCATGAGCTGTCATCAGTAAGAGATA